>RJWJ010034000.1:0-17451 GCA_004363605.1 Indri indri | reverse complement strand
GCATTGGCCTGCTGTAGCTTCTTTCCTAAATCTCTTGTGCTGCTTCTCCTCTCCTCATCTTAGCAAATCCACAGGGATCGACATGAAGGAAAAATACAGATCTTACCCAGATTGTCAGGATGTTTATAAAGAAATATTTAAGAGCAAGAGCTGTTGATAGGGACAAAGACCTAACTCACCACCACGAATTCTTTGAGCTCATAACTCTTCAAGGCTGCTGATAGATGCAGCATCCTATGACCTTTGGTTCTACTCTGCAACCTGGACAAAGCATCCCACTGTCTTCAGGTATAGCAGTGTACCTTGAAGGGATTCATTTGTGTTTACAATAGGTAGCAGGGAAAGGGGGAACAGCAAGTAGACCTTTTCCAAATCCTCCTGACCCATCATGCTCCTTTGAGTTTGTGTATCCTCTAATGATGTAAATCCCACATTCTTTCATATGCATCAGTTTCTTCAAAATGTTTGAAAGATACGTTTAACTTCTACTGCCTCTCCTAGTTCAACTCATTTCAGCCAAACAATTTATTAATAATACAATGTATAATCCCCAAATGCCATGGATGCCTCTGCACTGATGGGATGTCATTTCAAAGCATATTTCAGGGGGCGGGTGGCGAAAATATCATACATTATGCCTCCCTGGCCATTTTAATTTTCTTTTATTTCATCTTGGCAGGAGCTCAATAACTATACATTGAATAAAATAAGACACTACATATGCTAATATATATTAATTTAAAAATGTTGAGAAATACTGTGTCTCCGCTCTCAGAGATGGAAATTTTAAATGAATGAAATTTAAGAATGTAACTTGCCGATTTTCCTTCTTTCAGAATGCAAGTTATAAATGCAAATATGTTGTATTTTCTTGTTCTTCTAAGAGGGCAACTGTTGTTTTGGAGGAAGGGAACTGATGGCCTTCTGCCAGGGAATGTTGATTAATTCTAACATGTAAGAACTGTTCACAGGGTTCTACCGTCAAGTGTCACTTGCATATCTTATTTATTCCTTGGCAGATACTCTATTAGATTCTGGAAGGAAAAGTGAGGCACTTAGTGGCTTTTTAAGTTCACCTTTGTCATTTCTTCCCCTCTACATTGTCTTTCTTCAAATGATCTCTCCATTCCTTACCTGCTTTAGGATAAAGGCCTCGCTAGCACAATGGGTAGTTACCAGAATGTTGAATAAAACTCCCTGCTTTTAAATCTTAATTTACCTACTTACTCTGTGACCTTGGCCATGATATTTCTCTTCTCTTAACTTGAAATTTCTTATATGTAAAATGAGATTATTCATAACTGTAAAACCAAGAGTGTTCCTTCATATGAGATAAACAATACATGTAAATGCTCAAAAATATTATCAATTATTCTATTATTATCAAGTTCTTTATTGCAGAGATGTTTTCCTTGAATTAAGCCCAGTCACCTGAACCACATATGTATCTGACTCCCATTTCCATAATAGCATCGTACATGAGCTCATTTTTAAGGCAGTATAGCAAAGCTTTGATAGAACTGCAGTTGTTTCTCCAGTTCATTGTTGAATCCAAATATCTCGAGAGGGTTTCTCTGACCCTCAGGATTCAGAACACACTGATGCAATCATTAGCAATTGGAGAGGATCTGAAACCCCCCACCCCCAATATTTTTTCACATTCCTAGGGGGCTTGTGTTTTCAGTTAGTGCCCCCAAGATCATTCAGGGAGTCTGAATGGTCACAACTACTCTCATAATAATACCTGGATATTTTCCCTCCCATTTCTAAATGATTTCTAATGTCAGTTAGGATTTCATATTGGCCTGCTAGCTACTTAAAAATGTATTGTTTAATTATTATATACATGCAGTTTTCCTAGATGTATTATTGCTATTAATTTCTAAATTAATTTTGTTATGGTCATTCACAGTAACTTAGCATGATTTCCACCCTTTTAATATAGTGACTGTCCTTTTATTACCTAGGAAATGGTCTATTTGGATCAAAGGATCTTTTACACTTAAAAAGATGTGTACACTAAAGTTGAAAGTACTGTTCTCTAAATGAAAATTAGATCAAGGTGGTTAATAGCATTTTTCAGGTTGTCTATGTTTCTATTGATTTTTATCTGATGTTTCTTTTTTTTTATTATTTCAGCATATTATGGGGGTACAGATGTTTAGGTTATGTATGTTGCCCTTACCGCCCCTCCCCACCGAGTCCCAGTTTCAAACATGTCCATCTCTCGGATGGTGCACATTGCACTCTTTGTGTATGCATATACCCGTCCCCTCCTCCCCCTCCCCCCTGCCTGACATCCAATAGATGTTATTCTTATATGTACACTTATGCGTTGATCAGTTAATACCAATTTGAAGGTGAGTACATGTGGTGCTTATTTTTCCATTCTTGGGATACTTTGAGGGGTATTACAATCTCCAACTACAGGGAAATATTTTCTCTCTCTTTCTCTCCCTCTCTCATTTCCTTTATTTTTCTTCATGCATGTTGCAGCTCTCTATTAAGCACCTGCACACAGTGGATTAAGCACCTGCACATAGTGGTTGTAGCTTTCAGATGAATGGTGTGCTTAGTCATGGTGAAATATCCCTTTACATCTCTGGTAACATTTTTGTCTTGAAGTCCATATATCTGGTGTTAATAAAGTTACTCCAGCCGCCTTATACTTATTGTTTGCATGGTACATTGTTTTTGCACTATTTACTTTCAACCTATCTGTACTTTATGTCTTGCTTTTAGATAGCAAAAGGTTGGATATGTTCTTTGCTCCCCTGGCAGTCTTTGTCCTTTAATTGGAATGTTGTGGAATATTAATCATTTAATTACTGATATGGTTATATTTAGGTCTACCATTTTATTAATTTTTTTCTGATTGCTTCTCCTTTCTTGTTGTTTTTCTATTATCTTCCTTTATAATTTTCCTTAAACCATCTTTCGTATTTTTTGACTATTTTAATATACCATTTTAACGTCTGTTGACTTTATATGTTTTTAAATATTTTATTTACAATACAAATTATAATTTGCTTATACCTAATATTATTTCACATCATCTAAATTGGAGACAATATTATAACATTTGCTTAAATAGTGGTCATACTATTAAAGAAATTGAGGGGGAAAATTTTTTGCATTTACTCAGATATTACTATTTCAGATACTATTGCTTCATTTCAGAAAATTCAAATATACTTTGGGTATCATTTTTCTTCAGTTTATAGAAATTATTACATAGCAGATCTACAGGTATAATAACAATTTTTATTAGTTTCTGCTTCTCTAAAAATGTATGTATTTTACCTTTATTTTTGAAGAAGATTTTTGTTGTATACAGACTTCTTTATTTATAATGTTTGGCTTTTTTTCTCTATCTTTTTTCAGCCCTTTACCATGTTGATTCAAATTATTATTATTCTTTTGATCTAGTCATTTAAATTGTTACTCCACTGTATATAATGTGTTGCTTTATTCTGTATGGGTCCCTGAGGCTTTTTGTCAGTTCGTTTTTTGTTTGTTTGTTTTTATCGTTTTTTGTCTGTTCTTTAGCTTGGATAGTTTGCATTAATTTATCTTTAAGTTCATTGCTTATTCTTTCCTTTGCTATTTTCATTCTTCTATGGACTTCATCTAGTCAATTTTTTAAAACTGTACTTATAAAATTAACACTTTGGTCTTATTTCGATTTCTTTAATGAGATGTCCTGTCATTTCACTTACTTTGCAAATCTTCCTTTAGCTGATGGAATATGGTTAGAATAGCTGCCCTAAAATCTTTGACTCATAATTTCATCATTTGCATCATCTCAGGAATGGCCTTTGTTTTTGTCTTTTATCTTGAGACCATGTCATAGTTCCCTTGCTCTTTGTTGAGTAATTTTGGATTACATTGTAGACATTATGCAAGCTTCTTTCTGTAATTTAAAAGTTTTTTTTTATAATCATTTGCTGAATAATAATGTTTTACTAGATAATTGATATAGGTTCAGACAACAAGTTCTGTTTCACCCTCTTTCAGTGTCATACAATCTCAATTCAGTTCTCAGAGACTTCGCTATTTTGGTTTGGGTCTGTGCTGTGCAGGCATAGTTCAGGTATTTGCTTGATATATATGAGAACTGTTTAAATCTTAACTGAGTTCTCAATGCTTTTGTCACATTTTCTGGATTGAGTCTGTTCTGCACAAGCCTGGTTTAGTAGGCTGACACTCTCAGTGCCAGCGGTTCCAAATTCAGTATGCCTTTCCTCAGCTGGTCTGCATATGTCCTATGCATGCAGGAGTCAGGGGTCAGGTATGTGGGTTCATACACAGAATTGGGATTTCTTTTCTCCTTCTCCTTTGAGATTTTCCCTTCGAACTCCTGCCTGTGCTCCTCTACAGCTGCTAGAATCTGTAATTGGCACAACACCTTCAGAGAGAAGTAAAAACAAAATCAAAACTAAAAATAAGCGAAAAAGGAGACTGTCTCTTATGTAAATCACTTTTCCAAGCTTTAACTCCCTTATCACCCACTTGTGTTTTTTTTTTTTTTTTTCTTTGCTTTTCGGAGACCTTATGCTATGGCTGAATGCTTATGTCCCCTCAAAATTTGTTTGTTGAAATTCTAGCTCCCCAAGGTGATGTTACTAGGAGTGAGGCCTTTTGTGAGGTGATTAGGTCATTAGGGAGAGCACTAATGAATGAGATCTGTGCCTTTATATAATAAAAGAAGCCACAGAGAGCTGCCTTGCCCCTTCCACCAGGTGAGAAGGCACTGTCTATGAGAAATGGGACTTCGTCAGACGTCGAATTGCTGATGCCTTGATCTTAGACTTTCCCACCTCCAGAACTATGAGAAATAAATTGTCTGTTTATAAGCTTCCAGTCTATAGTATTTTATTATAGTAGCGTAAACAGACTAAAATACCTTACCTAACTGTTTTAGGTTTTATTTTCCAGAGATACTGGTTGTATACAGAGGTAGGAAAGGGTCTTTCACTTTTATAAACGAATTAGAACTTTTAATTAATATTACAATTTTAAAACATTTATGTTCTCCATAAAATTATCCTTACTTTTCACACTGTTGCTTTGTCTTTCTAAATGTTCTATCTAAATGCTCTATAACTGCTCAGACCACTTCACATTCTCCAAAGGGAGAATTGTTTCACGGACCATGAATTTTCTTTGATTTTGGCTCATGCCTCTTACTCATGGCTCATTGCACACTAGGGCAGTGTACACACTGCACATATTAATCACAATTGATCTGCATACATATGAAGTATGTTCATCTGCATGTGTCAGCACACAAGTAGGGAGCTACAGTAATTTACAAAAAGTAAATTGTTATCTTAATCAACAAGTCCATTAATATACTTTAATAGTTTGTGCGTACTGGAAGTGTGCTCACTATGGCTGAGCATGATAAAGGAAAGTAGGAAAAAGAAGGAAGCGCAAGGGAATGACCGACCTATTGAGTCCCTGCTACTTATTACACCCAGCTAGGAACTTTACACATGCCATCTCATTCAATCCTCAAAATAACTCTAGTTAATACACCATTGGACTCATTCATGGAGAGAAAAAAATGGGTCTCACCTAAGTGAAAACCTAAGTGAAGATTTTAATGAGATAGCACCTTTCACACCTATTAATTGAATGGCTACTATCCTACTATCCCTCTGATCCCCACCCCTCAAAAAAGAAAAAAACAGAAAGTAACATGTGTTGGAAAGGATGTAGAGAAATTGGAGCCCTGTGCACTACTGGTGGGAATGTAAAATAGCACAGCCACTGCAGAAAAACATCATGGTGTTTCCTCAAAAAAATTAAAAATAGAGTTATCATATGAGCCAACAATTACACTGCCAGGTATACACCCAAAGGAATTGAAAGCAGGGTCTCAAAGAAATTTTGTACACCCATGTTCATATCAGCATTATTCACAATAGCTAAAACTCAGAAGCAACCCAAGTCTCTATTAATGGATGAATGGATAAGCAAAATGTGGTGTGTGTACATACATATGATGTGCGTGTGTGTGTGTGTGTGTGTGTGTGTGTAGTATATATACAAAGAAGTATTATTCAGCCTTATAAAAGAAGTTAATTCTGACATATATTACAACTTTGATGAAACCTGAGGACATTATGCTAAGTAAAATAAGCCAATCACAAAAAGACATATTGTATGCTTCCACTTATACTAGATACTTAGAGTTCTCAAAATCATAGGGACAGGAAGTAGAATAGTGATTGCCAGAGTCTGGGAGAAGGGGAGAATGATGAGTCATTGTCTAATGGGTAGAGAGTTTCAGTTTTACAAGGCAAAAAGGATTATGGAGGTGGATGATGGTGATAGCTGCACATTATAACTGTATTTAGTAACAATGAACTGTACACTTAAAATGGTTAGGATGGTAAATTTTATGTTATATGTATATTACCACAATAAAAAATTGCTAAAATAATGTCTATCAGAAGCAAAAGATGTCCTTTCCCCTGATTGTGATGAGTGAATGTTAGTCTCTAATTTTTTCCTATGGTATATTGTCCTTTTGATATTTTCGTAATGACTCTTTTAGACATTTATAATTTATGATAGATGGTGCATAGATATATAGATATTAATAAATAGATGAGGATTTGGATATATTTATATATTTGGTACTTTTCTGGTTAATTAATGAAAACTCTCATAACTATAAACTTCTCATTCTTGTATAGTAGCATGAAGAAATGATTTCTTAAGCAACTTAGATGGATGACTGGAGTTCCATGTGGAATTTGGAGAAATATCTTAAAATGCATATGAAACTCCAAGACTCAACTGCCATAACTAGACCTTCAGAAACAGCTAACGGGAAAGGCGCTTAAAGCCCTTTCTTCCTCAGCACATGTGAGCCAAGTGTAGCTGAGGCTGACATTTTCCTTTGACTGTACAACAATATCTAACAGAGGATTTGGGGAGAAATTCCAGACTTTGAAAACAGCAGAAGAAGGGTGGTTCTGTTTTCAATCCCATATCTGAAGCTGGTCACAAATAAAAATGTAATCTTTGAATCACATTTTTAACAAAATGGAATGAGTTAGTCACATTTTCAAACATGTTTTTCCAACTAACACTCTTACATAAAATTATACTGACATAAAAAACAATTGCAGCAGCTTTTAAACTAATGATACAATCCCATGGATAATTTTCTCTAAATACCACAGACATGTGAATAAATGTATCATACATCTTTGCAAAAAGCAATTTTCCTCAATGAGTTCTACCTGCT
Source organism: Indri indri (assembly GCA_004363605.1). Taxonomy (NCBI): domain Eukaryota; kingdom Metazoa; phylum Chordata; class Mammalia; order Primates; family Indriidae; genus Indri; species Indri indri. Next base: position 10,187 of record RJWJ010034000.1, on the reverse strand, counting down.
GGAATCTTAATGCATCACAGATCAGGTAAAGGCTTTCAATTGAAATAAAACTCTGAGACTTTCTCTGAAGCAAAACCTAAATTCTGAGGGTGAAAACAGCTACGAATATATTTAGGTCTTTCCACTTCTGAGGAGCTTTCAGTCCCAAATATCTTTCTTATGCATATGACAATTTACTTTGTAAAGGAAACAAGTGATGTAAGTGGCTTTCGATAATTCTTGACACGTTCCATTCCCTTTTGTAGTAGTTTTCTAGGGCTGTTGTAACAAAGTGCCACAAACGTGGTGACTTAAACACCAAAAATGTATTATCTTACAGTTCTGGAGGACAGAAAAATCCTAGATCAATTGGTAGAGGGGGCTCCTTCTGAGGGCAGTGAGGAAGAACTGTTCCATGCCTCTCCTCCAGCTTCTGGTAGGCGGCTTGAAGTATCACCCCTTCATCTTCATATGACATTCTCCCTATGTGCATGTCCATGCCCAAATTTACCTTTATACAAAGACATCAGTCATATTGGACAAGGGGCCATCCATCCTACTCCAGTATGACCTCATCTTAACTAATTACATCTACAACTCTATTTACAAATATGGCAATATTCTGAGTTTCTGGGGGTGAAGATATCAACATAAGAATTTTAGGGGGGCAAAGTCCAACCCATAATGCCTTTAATGTGGTTTGGCATTCCTTGATGGACTGTTATATTACAAACATCTTACAAGTATTTCCTCAAAAATTTACCTCCCTCTACCCTTCACTATGTCAATGATATATAGATGGTGATTGGGAAACCAAGCCACCTCAACCAAACATCAGATCCTAGGATGTTGTTTCAGGAAATACATCATACATTCCAGCTCCAAACAGCTTTATAGTCTTTCTTTTAATTTTGACCTTAAAATTTAAAAACACACACACACACACACACACACACACACACATTTAAAAAAATTTGTGAGTTTTTCTTCTACTTCTACTTTTGCTCCAATTTTTTATTATATCTGCGCATTAGTATTTATTCACACTCTTTATCTATTTGTTTTATGATGACGCCCTTTCCACCTAAGTTGGGACAAGATTTAAGCAAGTGAACCTACTCAACTATACTTTCTTGGTATGTTTTTAGGTCTAAGGAACAAATCAAAGCCTTCTATTAGGAACCTGAAACTCAGGAGTCCTCACTGCCTGGCCCAGACAGCTGAGCCATGATATTCAGCTTTCCTTTGTATTTTAAATAAAAGTCAAAGTCAGAGGCATAGATCTTGTTTTTCATTGATCTAGTCAATAATAGAGAAAAAGTAAATCTACACTAATATTACTAGAAGTTCTAAACCATGAAATCACTTCATTTTGTTTGGTTTTGTTTTTCTTTTCTGCTTATGATTCTCATGTACAGTAAGCCCATGCTATGTTTTGATATCTAAGGACCAAAGTGCTTTAGCAAGGAGTAAGAAATTCAGACACAATCCAGATGGATTTGGATTCTAGTAAATTATTTACTAATATATGGGGATGAAAAAGATCAATAATAGCAGGTTGCTGTGAAAAATTGGACCTGAGTTCCTTAAATAGCCCACATATTCTTGATGTTGTCACAGCCCTGATACTGATCTTACATCAGAGGTTCATCAAATGTTACGTCCATTTATTAGGAGATAAAAATGAAAATTAAAAATCTCATCTCTATAATGTTCATTTAATAGGATTAGTTCTTAGGAATATTAATGTTGTCAAAATCAAGTAACCTCAGTGAAAACATCATCTTTGACATTCAGGTAACTACGTTCTATAATAATGTCCCAAAGCAGCTGAAACTACCCACAATTTCCAGACAGAATGTCCCAACAAAATTCCTGGCCATAATAGAACAGGGGCCAGTCACATCTGATAAGACAAAGAATCAAAGTGGCCTGGAGTTATCCAGCAGACACAGCAAGTCTCTGAATAAAAGTCCAAACTCAAGAGGTTTCCAAGGGGCCGTAAATGCCAGATTAGCAGGTAACTGAGAATGGAGATTAAAACAAAGAGGTACGTGCAGGCCCGTCTCAGTCTTTCAGGTAGGACGGGCCAAAGCCTGAGGGTCAATACATCAGGAACAGAAGCACTGACCAGTCAAGAGCAGGCACGCAAGGGAAACTCAAGCCCATATTCACAGGCTGTTGGTCCAATCCTAAAATTACCGCATGTTTTTAGAGTCAGGCAGGCGGTCAGAAGCCAGTGGGTGAAGCCTATTCAACACTGGGACAAGACAGAAATACCAAGCCCCAAGAAGAATCTCACAAATAAGAGAATTTGGAGTTAGACACACAGGTACTGGACATTTCTATTAGAGGGTGGGAGTTTCTTGAACTCCAAAGAGTGGGGACTCCAGACATCCCATGGTCAGCGTATGGGGAAAGAGTAAATGCCCACTGCTGAAGGCAGTGGTGAGATGCCAAAGCATTTGCAATTGTGCTGAGCAGACCTGGAGGCAAATAACAAACAGCAATAAAACATGAATAACAAACTGTACCTTATTTCCATTATGTCTTTCAAGTGAAGTTAAAGATTTTTATTTTTATTTTTTTGGTCAGAGAGATAATTGTTTATCTTGCATTCACTGCTCTTACTGATGCTTTGCAGCACAGATGATGTTTATAGGCAAGAAAGAAGGGCTATTGAGGAGGGTGTACATTTCTAAGTAAAGCAGGCATTTCTAAATAATTCTGCATGAAGCAAGCAGCTATCCCTACGTCCCGCCCTCCTCAGAGAAGAAAACGTGTCCTTCTTTTGTTTTACCTGAACAGGAGAATTGTTCACTCAGAGAAGACAAGTCATCTTATTTCATAATTATTCTTTCTCCTGCAACCCCAAATGGAAGTTTAAATAAGAGTGGAATGGGGTATCCTACGAGCCATCTCCAGAAAGTTGGCATAACTATACACGATTACACAAGACTGAATCGCTGTGTTGTGGGAACACAAAATATTGGGCAAGATCTGCCAAAATCCACGTGTCTGCCTTTACTATTTGACTCACTTGGGTCTCAGTTTACTCAAAATGAGAGGGTTAGTCTAAATCGTCTTGAAAATTCTGTCTTCCTTGAACATCTGTGGGCCTGTGAAGCATATATTAACACATTCTAGCATATTATCAGAACATCTGTACGTGCAGGTAATGTTAGTGCCATTAAGCTCCTGTTGGCATTCCAGATATCTAATAAGTATTTAATGTATGAGTAGTATCATTGCTGCCAAAATAAAATTATGTATCTTCCGTATACTGTTTAATGATGATGGATGTCTTTGGAAGTGTAATATAAGTTATATAAATAATTAGTACAATTATATATATTATGAGGTTATATATATAATTCCCTATTTAATTTCCTAGAGGATATATTTGTTTCATTAGCATTATATAAGCAATAAAATATTATCTCATGGTATTTACTCTTTTTGGGGCAAGAGGATATTCGATTATTGCTCTCCATGTCTCTAGTTTAATTTCTTTATCAAGCTGTCTTTGATTAATCATTCAACCTCTCTATATCTTAGTCTCCCCTTTGGTAAAACAATAAGGCTGGATGAGAACAATGTTTCCCAAAATGGCATTTGTAAGACATATCATAAAAAAATGGGGTTCTGTTATCAAATGTTTGGAAAATTCTGCATTTTGTGTTCCTTCTTAGAAATTCAACCTATTCAAAATTAAAGGTTTTGAGATATGACAGCAAAGAAACTTGTTTAACTTTAACTCTCCCAGTCTATTTCAGACTTATTTGACTATAGAATCCTTTCTTCCTGAGTCATGGCAATTTATAGAGTCCATCAGATGCAGTGATCTCTGGATTCACATTGAGGACTCTTAAAGTATATATTTTCTAAGATTTCTTGGATTCTTCATTTGTTTTAAAACTATGATGTTGCAATATAATACTGGCCAAGATGCAACAGGATTTATAAATCCTCATTATGAGATATTCCTTCCCTATACACCCTTTCCTTATTTTAGGATGAGAAAACCCCAGATTTAATAATAAGCACACAGCCATTTTCCCTCTACCTACCTTTGAGGGTGTGTGTGTGTGTGTGTGTGTGTGTGTGTGTGTGTTGTACACGTGTGTTTGTGTTTGTATAAAACTTTCCTACATTTTAGGTTTAGGTATCAGAGAAGAACATGAGGTAGGATGCTAACCTCCCCAGAGCTGTATCTAGTCCTCATGATACTTTAGGCAAATTAATCATTCTCTGTGTTAGTTTCCTCACCTGGAATATGGATTCAGTAGTAGCCTCCCTGTCTTACTTATGAGGATGTTGAAAATAAAATGTATAAAACTAGTCTCAAAACTAAATAGCTTCTCATCCTAGAGAAATGAAAGAAGTATAAAGACCTGGGCTTAACACTATAAAAATTATGAAAAATGCAGGTAAAAAGACCTCAGTTTTTTAAGAAAACTGATTTCTGAAATATAAGACCTAGAGAATTTCCTTTGAATTTCAAGAGTATAATTTTAGGACAGAAATAGATGAGGTAATTCCCTCAAATTCCTTCATCTTATTATTTTCAAAACCAACCAAGAAGTAACTAAACTAAAATTAATGGTGATAACACAACTTAAACAAGGAATTGTAGACACCAATTGATAACACTCCACCACAGTAGATTCTCAAAGATACACACACAGACGCACACACACACACTGAAGTTTAAAGACAGTTCTCACTTTTGAAAGCTGAAACTAGGGAATCTCAGAGCTGGAGTTCCTTTCAGGTGATATAGCCTAGCCTTTCCTTTAACATCTCCCACATTATACCACACAAATGTTGTCAAAAATGACAACAGATGTCTCCTATAACACATCCCATGTTCTCTCTTGAGGGAGAAAATCTGCTCTAGCCTGTTGCACTATGTTCTTACGTAAAGGACTTTGTGGAAAACACGGTGCTTTCCAAATAAAATGTGACTAATTTATATGACACCTATCACTGATCTGACTTCATGAGGATAGCTTACATTAAAAAAAAAAAAAAAAAAAAAAGGCACACTCCACAGGAGAAAAAGCGCTCTTTGTGCAGAACTTCATGCTGTTATAAGTGCTTGAAAGGACTAGGCTTGAATGGAAACATTTATCAAGTCAATGGATTTCACTGCGTCTTGGAAAGAAAAATGAAGAAGCCAATAAGAAGATTTATATCCTGTGCTTGCAGAGTTGGTTTTGCCTCGTACACATTATCTTTCCCATCATAGCATGTCCTGGAAGTCAGGCTTTGTGTATGCTTTTGCGTCAAGTCGTAGCTTCATTTCAGACAGTTTTCTTCAATATTAAATGCTTAAACTATAATCTAAATCCTCCTGTGTGTCTTCCAATTAGACTGTAACTTGTTTGAGGACAAGGACAACAGTAATGTACCACATAATGTTGTTTCAGCCAACTATGAACCACAAATACAACAGTGATCCTAAGATTTTATAATACTGAATTTTTACTGTACCTTTTTTATGTTTAAATATGTTTAGATACACACATATTTACCATTATGTTGCAACTGCCTACAGTATTTACTATACTAATATGCTGTACAGATTTGTAGTCTAGGAGCAATATAGTCTAGGTGTATAGTAGGCTAAGCCATCTAGGTTTATGCAAGTAGACTCAATGATGTTCACACAACAATGAAATTGCCTAACGAAGCATTTCTCAAACCATATGCCCGTCATTAAGCAACACATGATTATATATTGTATTCTTCTTTTGTTGGTACCTTAGTCTCTTAGATGATGTCATACCACAAAAAAACCCTGTATTTATTGAAGAAATGAAGACATGGACATACAGACAAGTGAATAGAATATGATTCTATTCTTTAATTATTTTCAACCTTTTTAAGAGGTAACTAGTATACTGAACTTTATATTATCATTCATGAGTATCTCCTATTTATTATTTATATATAGATCCCTAAAAAATATACAGTATTGTATATAGTACCATTTTTTATTTATCCTTCTGCAGCTTGCTTTTAAGAGATTTTAATACTTTTCAGTGCTCTGTAAAATTTTAATGTATAAATATAACATATTTCATTTATACATTCTTGAATGATAGAAATTTGGATTTTCCCCAATTTTTTGCTATTAACTAAATGCTGCTATACACATTTTTATACATGTCTCGAATTTCACAAGAAAGTGGGTTTCTCTAAAGAATAGCCCTGTGGATGGGATTGTTGTGCCATAGGGGGTAATATGTTCAATTTTACTGAGCTTTGAAAGACACCTCTTCATAATGTTTATTCAGTTTACACTTTTATGAGTCCTTATTTTATAAAACTTCTGCTTTCCAACACTAACTCTTAGCCTTTTGGGCAAAATACAAGAAGATAGTATTTGCTCCCAAGCTTGCTCAAGGAGTTATGTTCAGTTGAAGAGAATTGGACCTGCTGTAGGCAGAATCAATTCCAATTCCAATTCCAATTCACAACCTGAAGTTACTGTGGTGTTCAGTGTCTATAATCTGAGATCTTCTTCCTTTTTATCCTCAACTGTTTGCAGCCCATTCACTGTACACACAGATTCTGGCATAACTGAATGGAAGGTTATAATTCATGACCAAAAAAAGGTTACATTTATTTAAATGTGATTTGTATTAACCAGAATGATTGTGTCCCAATTAATCTGCTTCTGGTGTTCCTTTGTTCTGAGAGCTTTAATATCCGGTGGGTTAATAGCATCACAGGATGACAATATGGCTGCTGAGGTTTTCAGGTTTTTGTAACCACAGGTTTCAATGTACTGCCTCACTGTGTGATTTATTAAATTTCATAATGTCTCAGAATAAAGTTTAAAAAAATAAATCAAATTCTAGCATTCAAGCCATATTTTAAAGAGAAGCTTATACTAGGTGATCTTTTAATTAAACCCTTTCCTGCCCCCAAGAAAACCCATACCATGTAGAGCTGTGGTTTTTACTGGTATATCTTTTTCTTCTAACAGTTAGGTTTCATCTCAGCATTTCTCTGAAAATAGTAACCTTTCAAAAGATATGAGGATCATATGATGTTTTACATTTTTCTGTTGTCTGTCCGTATGTTAATTTTCTATATATTTATAATTGCCTTTTTCAACAAGTGAACATTTTAGATGTGACTCCTTTTTGTTGATATGGTTTGTTATCTTTTAAAACAAATATTTTCATTGAAGTAAAACATGCATGTAAAAAGTGAACAAATAATAAGTGTACAACTTAATAAATTCTCACAAAGTGAATACACGTTATGACCAGAGTATAGATTAACATAAAGAACACTTACCCATACCTTTAGATGTTCCCTGGTTCCCTCATCAGGCACTTTCCAACCTCCAACACCTAATTGTGTAGCTGTGTGCCACCTAACTGTATGTCTGGGTTTTAAATGCATAAGATGCACCTAATAAACTTTTTGCATATGAGATCAGTAAAGCCTACAAAGAAGAAATAATTCATCCAAGGTCACACAAGGAGTATAAGAATTAGCATCAGAGCTGCATTGTCACATGTGTCTTCAAACAGCAGAGGAGAAATGACAACAGGAGTCAAGCATGTACTGGGAAGATAGTAGAATAGGAAGCACCAGGAACCTGTTTGCCCATCTAGACAATAATTGCACTAACAGAATCTGTCAAATGTAACAAGTTTGGAAATCTGGAGTGCACTTAAGGCTTGTAACTTCTAGGGGAAGACTTGCATAATACATTTCTGTTAATTTTGGTGAATTTCAGCTTTTACTACAATAGCAGTTACCTATCATCCACTGCTTAGCCCTGTAACAGGCAGCCACATACATGTTCCAGGAAGAACTTGCACATATCTGGCAGGAGCCCAAGTGGGCAAAAAGAACCACATCCTGCAAATATTGGGGATCTGTGTTTTCATCACTAATTGATGTTTCTGTTACAAGAGATGCACACAAAAAGGTGACCATTGTTGCACCTTCTCTATTGTTGAAAGCCCCCTCTCTCTCTGGCTGAATTGGCTCTTAGGAGTTTAAAAGAGTAAGTGTCTTTTCCCTGTGTATTTTTCTCTCTTTCCCCTTTTGGGAACAAGATACTGAATTCTAGGACATTCAAAAGCAACTTCATGTAAAAATTAGAAAGTCACCACTCATGCTCAGGGGAAGGTGCAGGCTAAGACAAGATTTGAAACGACCTTGAGTTTATACTTTAATCCAATCCTTGGCACAGGCACAACTTACAAGAATAAAAACAAAAACAAAAACAGAAAACAACAAACCCTGGAGAAGAAAGCTACCTTGTTTCCAGAGTTACTGCATAATTAGACACAAATGCCCAGTTTTCAACAAAAAAATCATACGGCATACAAACAAACATGAAAATACAGCACATTAAAAAAAAAAACAAACAGAAAGAAAGAAACAACAGAAACTGTCCCTAAAAAAAAAAACTGCTGGAAGATCTAAACTAAAGGAAAACAAGAAAATGATGCATGGACAAAGTGCAAATATTAATAAAGAGGTAAAAACCTAAAAAGAAACCACCAATTTTTTTCTGGAGCTGAGAAATGCAATAACTGAAAAAAAAATAATAATTCACTAGAGGGATTTAAAGGCATATTTTAGAAGGCAAAAACAGAATCAGAGACCTTAAAGGTAAAACAGTAAAAATGATCAAGCCTGAGGAGAAGACAGAAGACTGAATAAAAATGAACAAAACCTAAAGGACCTATAGGATACCATCAGAGAGCAATAGGTGCAGAGAGAATATTTGAAAAAATAATGGCACAAATTTCCCCAAATTTAATGAGAAACATGAATATAAACATCTAAGAAGCTCCGTTAATTGCAAGTAGAATGAACTCAAAGAGACCCACACTGAGAAACATAATCAAATTTTCAAAATTCGAAGATAAAGAGAGAATCTTGAAAGCAGAAAGAGAGAAGCAACTCATTACCCTCAATAAGGTTATAAGCATATTTCTCATCAGAAAGTTAGAAATTTTGGAGTGCTAATATATTCAAAGTGATAAAATAAAGAAAAAAAACCTGTCGACCAAGAATTTTATGTCTGGAAAAACTCTCTTTCAAAAAAGAGGGAGAAATTAAGATATTCCTAGTTAAACAAAAGCTGAGTGATATTGTTGCCATTAGACCTGTCCTGCAAGAAATGCTCAAGGGAGTACTGCATGTTGAAATGAAAGTACACTAGACAGTAATGCAAAGTCGTATGAAGAAATAAATTCCTTAGTAAAAGTAAACACATGGGAAATTATAAAAGCTAGTATTATTGTAATAATGGTGTGAAACTCCTTTTTTTTCCTGCATGATTTAAGGGACTAATAGTTTAAAAAATTATAAGTCTAAAAAGCTAGTATTGTACCATTGGTTCATAATTTCACATTTTGTTTTCCACATAATTTAAGAGACAAATACACTTAAAATATTAGTTATTGTTTTTGAATACACATTGCATAAAGATGTAATTTTGTGTCAACAACTAAAAGGGGTATGGATGGAGCTGTTAAAAGAGCAGAATTTTTGCATGTTATTGAAGACAAGTTGGTACAAATTTAAATAAGAGTGTGATAACTTCAGGATATTAAATGTAATTTCCATGATAAACAAAGAATATACAAAAAAAGAAATGTTTCATCACAAGAAAAATCAAATAAACACAGATAAGACAGTAAGGCAGGAAATGATGGACAAAAAATCTCTAAGGCATATACAAAATAAATAGAAAAAGAACAAAAGCAAGTTTTTCTTTATCAGTAATTTCTCTTAATGTAAACGAATTAAACTATACAATCACAAGGCAGAGATTGTCAGAATGGTCAAAAGCACATGATCCAACTAAAAGCTTTCCAGAATAGACTCATTTTATATCCCAAAACACAAATAGTTTGAAATTAAAAGTACGGAGAAGAATACATCACGAAAATGGTAATTAAAAGAAAGTATGGGTGGCCATACTAATATCAGATAAAATAAACTCTAAGGCAGAAAAATTTATAAGAGACAAAGAATGACATTTTAAATAAACAAAAGACTCAACACAGTGAGAAAATATAGCAATTAAATATGTATATCCACTTAACATATCACCAAAAAAGCAAAAATTGACACAATTGAAGGAAGAAATACACAGTTCTACAATAGTAATTTGACACTTCAATGCCATTCTTTCAATATAAAATAATCAGACAGAATAT
>RJWJ010033999.1:0-17536 GCA_004363605.1 Indri indri | reverse complement strand
GGTTGTTTTCTGACATGCTGAAGACAAAGTATCTCAGTGGAAGTGGCCACTTGGCACTGGGACTCACGGTCTGGTGCTAACAAAAGGGGAGGATTTGGGATGCTTTTGTGAATATCAGCGTGTAGGAAGTAATCAAATCCATGGGAGCCATTGAGATTCCCCAAGAGGAAAGTGTAGAAGGTATAGAAGGCAGCTCAGTGTGGAGCTGAGGGAGGAACCCAGATAAGGTATCCCATTGCATATGGCAGATCTATAAAGTGACCTTAGGAGTTCAAGACCAGCTTGAGCAAGAGTGAGACTCCGTCTCTACTAAAAGAAAAAAACGAGCAAGAGAAAAATTAGCTGGGCGTGGCGGTGTGTGCCTATAATCCCAGCTACTCAGGAGGCTGAGGCAGGAGGATCACTTGAGCCCAGGAGTTTGAGGTTGCAGTGAGCCGTGATGACTCCACTGTACTCTAGTTGGGGCAACAGAGCAAGACTCTGTCTCAAAAAGAAAAAAAAAATTAGAAAGAAAGAATGTTAGGAAAAGAACCAATATCCTGAAAGTGAAGGAAGGAAGGAGGAATCATAAATGCTGGAAAAGACGAACTCAGAGACCTCATTGGATCCAGTCATGAGGGTAACCTTGGAAAGAGCAGTTGCAGAATGATAGGGCAGAAGCCAGAGAGCAGTGGGTTGAGAAATAAACAGAGAGTAGGGGAGTGAAGCAGAGTGCAGACTTGTTATGTCAGAATTTCCAGTGTTGGCCAAAAAGACCCAGACTGGTTTTCCAGGTAGAAATGACACAACAGGCTGGGCACGGTGGCTCACACCTTTAATCCCAGCACTTTGGGAGGCTGAGGCAGGAGAATCACTTGAGCTCAGGAGTTCAAGACCAGACTGGGCAACATAGCGAGACCCTGCCTCTACAAAATATACAAGAATTAATGAGGTGTGGTGGCATGCACCTGTAGTCCCAGCTAGGGAGACTGAGGCAGGAAGATCGCTTGAGCCCAGGAGGTTGAGGCTGCAGTAAGCTATGATTGCACCTCTGCACTCTAGCCTGGGCAACAGAGTGAGAATCTGTCTCAAAAAAAAAAGGGAAAAGTAAAGAAAAAAAATTGCAGAACACAAACTTCATGCTGTCTTTGTGATACAAAAGAAGTTGGGGCCCTGCATGGTGGCTCGTGCCTGTAATCCTAGCACTCTAGGAGGGGTGTGGGCGGTGATAGTTCTGTTTTGTTCCTTTCTATAAATTACCACAAGGTGGTGCTCATGTCCTAGTCATCTCATAATAAACACCAGTCAAATCCCAGATCGTTTTCTCCATCCACCCTGCAGAACAACTTCAGCAGAAGGACCAACAGATCCTCCTCTTACTGGAAGAGAAGGAGACAATTTTCCGGGACATGGCCGAGTGCAGCACTCCCTTGCCGGAGGATTACTCCCCAACCCAGAGCCCTAGAGTCCTCTTCCGCTCCAACACAGAAGAGGCTCTCAAAGGAGGGCCTTTGATGAAAAGTGCAATAAATGAGGGTAATGTACAATTCAGCGTTGCTTCTTCCTTCATCTCCCAGAGTGGTTTACTCACTGGCATCATCTACCAGTTTTTAGTTTTTTACCATAAAATGAAGCACAAAAACAGAAAATTACCCAAAACAAATATTTCACTGTAATAAATTATTTTCAGGTGAACATCCTTATAAGCACTACCCAGGTTGGGAAATTACATATGGCCAGACACCCTAAAAGCCTCTGCACAAGCCCCATCCCCATCACACCTCCCTCCGCCCATAAGGAGCAGATATCCCGACTTGTATTAGCAATCACTCGTGTTTCTTCGTAGGGTTATGGCCCGGGCGCCTGTTCCTAGACGCTGTGGTTCAGTCTTGCTCACGTTTCGATATGCATTTTAAGATTCTTAATTTACAGTTCTCCTCACCGTCTCCTTTTCTTCTACACAATTTTTCTTTGAATAATCCAAGCTTTTTGGCTGATAGATTTTCTCACAGTTTAGATTTTATTCATGTAGCAGTTCTGTCCCCTTTCCTTCAGATGTGCAGTTGGATTCAGAGGCTTAATTACTCAGACCTGATCTCTTTGGCAAGTCGTGTTCCTATGGCATTGTGTTTTCATGGGGAAACAGAAAATACCTGGTCTCCTTTTCGTAACATGTAGGAAAGGCGGGATAAAAGGATAGATACTCGATTTGTCCCCCTCCCTTTATTTACCGATTTTCAAAACGTGAATTGGTTTATGGCCATCTTCTGAAGGTGATTTTTTTTTTAATATGTGTTATTATAGACTTAGGAATTTAAACATGTTTGATGGGTTTCACGTCATTGCAGTTCTTTATTAAAAGCTCAAAATGCTCTATATTTGCCAGTGAACACCTCTTTGTTTGGCTTCTGAGTCCTGAAATGGTATTTTGTTTCACTTGCAGTTCTCAGATCGTCCTACCTTACTTTCCAGGGAATGTCTTTTGGCTCCCTTGGGTCTGATTTCAGAAGCCAGGCTCCTCCCAGCAAATTACTCTGCCTTCTCCGTACCCTTTCAAATGTCCTAGGCCTCACGCATATAAGGTTGAAGGTTTCACCTCTCAATTTTTAGTAGAATCCCACACGCCCTGGGCTGACACCCTTCTCTGAGCAAGGAGAGTCACCCAGTCACCCTTTGGAACCTTCTGATCATGGTCCCTGTACGTCTCATGTATACCATGAATTTTTTTTCCTTCTTGGAAGATGAGATGTCAGTTTTTCATGTTTCCTTTTTTACAGTGGAGATCCTTCAGAGTTTGGTGAGTGGGAGCCTAGGAGGCACACTCGGGCAGGCTGTCAGCAGCCCCGTTGAGCAGGAGAGCACGGTTGGCCCTGTTTCCCTGCCCCGGAGAGCAGAGACCTTTGGAGGGTTTGACAGCCATCAGATGAATGCTTCAAAGGGTGAGTGATTTGAACTCGTGCTCTTACAAGCAATGCCTGACTGTCCTACACAACTAAAAATGACCTGTATTCTAGTAGCTCCATCTTCTCTGACCCATTCAGTCAGGAAATGTTTTAGTGAGATCCTAAAACACTCTTAGAACCTCTATCAGACCCACGTTCATTACCCAAAACAAATAGTTCACTGTAGTAAATTATTTTCAGGTGAACATCCTTATAACCACTACCCAGATCGGGAAATTACATATGGCCAGACACCATAAAAGCCTCTGCACAAGCCCCATCCCCATCACAGGAATAATAAAACAGAGGTTCCTGGGATCTCAGCGAAGCTATAGCTAAAGGAATAATAATGTTTGTTTCTCCTTCCTGCTTCTAGTTCTTTTGTATCAGTGAAATTATTAATAATCACTTAACTGCCACCAAGTGGCTTCCCTCTTTTGGGGGCATTAATAAGATTCAGAAATATCACATCCCCTAAGCTGTCTATATTGTATTCTCTTCTTGTCTAGCCATTTTCACAGCTTTTTAAAAAATACCTATTTGGTTTTTTGTTTAGGAGGCGAGAAGGAAGAGGGAGATGATGGCCAGGATCTTAGGAGAACAGAATCAGATAGTGGTCTGAAAAAGGTATTTCTCTCTAAGATACACGATGTACGAACTCCCTGGCAGTTCCTTCTGAATTCATAACAATCGAAATTATTCCACTTTGATCTTGTTTTGGATGCCTGACTTCCTGCTTTTAATAAAATCTTACTTTGTTTTCATAAAGGGGAAAGCACATTTTTTAAAACAAACAGTATAATTAAACCACATTACTATTGGCTGTTCGGCCTCGCTGGCTTAGAGCAATATGTTTATATTCATAACTCTGCCATGGCCCTGGCAGGACCAGTTTCATTAAGAGTTTTGTTTCAGATGCTTCAAACCAACCTGATCTCTTTACTGGGCTTCAGTAATAAATAGTTCAGCCTTAGATCTTTACTACCTTGCCGTGAGAGACTGGTAGGAAAAAAAGAAAATGAGAAGCTACAGCATAACTTAGAAACACACTGAGTATAATTTTTGCATCAGGGTCTTCATTTCTTAAATGTGTGTTTTTTTTACAGGGTGGAAATGCTAACCTGGTATTTATGCTTAAAAGAAACAGTGAGGTAAGGACATTATGAGCTATTCAAAAGAATATGTATTATATTTCTTATCATTATTAGGTTAGGAATATTCATTTTTGTTTTACTCTTACAAATAAGCTAACTCCTGACTGTAATCTGTACACGTAAGCAATACAGTTGTCAATTTCTTTTACCTTTTTCATTTCTTTGCCCTCAAGGTACCATCTTGGAATTTTGCCAGTTAGAGAATTGCCTACTAAGGTGGCCTCTGACACTCTGTCCTTAAGAAGCCTCTTGCTTTTAATCAGCTTTTTGTAAACATAGGCTGTGAAGTCCCCTTGGTGGTTTCCTTCAGTCTCAGCACACTGGGTAGAATTTGTAGCAGCCTTTCTGTAACACAACCCTAATGCCCAAAGCCACAGGTCTGGAACACAGACATTTAATTTGTGGGTAATTCTATGTAGTAATTTCTTATCCTTCAAGTACTCAAGCTGAGTTTTCTTTGAGTATTGCCTTTGACTTGAAATGTGTTTCAACTATGAGGTAGCCTTGGTATCTTTCCAGTTGGAAATCAGATTCTGATGCAGCTATGTGTCCCCTTCCTCCAGGTGAGTTCCGCTCGCCCTGCAGGGTAACCACACCACTTTCACTCATCCCCTCTTCAGGTCCTTCTTCAGAAACAATCTTCAGGGTTACTGCCATCTCCAAAATGAGTTGTGAGCGTTTGGCTTTGCGTGTAAGCAGAATAGAATCAGATACGTGATAGTTGCTTGTTAGGGTAGACTTCTCAAGGATGTTCTTTGTGCTGCTGCTTTTTCTTGCTTTTAACATAATATCTTAAATCTCCAAGGAGCTTTGTTTTGAAATTTTAAAGGAAGAGGACTCCTTCCTTTTTCCCCCTAAAACAAAGCAGGATATTGTTTTATATTTGTTGGTGTCGACGTCTAAGTACAGTGGTGTCCTGAAGGAATCCCTTCATTGTGCTTATCTTTGAATGACACAAACCTGGGCTTGCACAGGCTGCTTGCTCTCTGCGTCTGCCGCTTGAAAATTAGCTGTTAGTTGATTTTTCCATTTGGCACCATTTTCCCCTATATTTAGTGAAAAGATTCAGGGTAAGAAATAGTTCAAGACCAGTTTGTTCTTTAGGCATTCCAGTATGGATTACACACTATAGATGCTCTGCTAGAGGCAGCAGGTCTTCTGTGACTTCCTCTCTCTGTTCATTAAGAATAAACTTAAGGGGTAAAAAGTATTCTCAGAAGAGCTAAGCCTGGTAATTAAGTTTTTGCATTTTGTTTTTAAGTGATTTAAGTGTTATAAAAGGAATACATGTCCATGGTAGAAAAGCAACATAAGTTTCTTGCTAATAAACGTAATTCCACCACTGAGAAATAACTACTGTTAAATGTTTGTTTATATTTTTAGCTTTTTCTTCTACATATAGTATATTTATATGTCTGAGTTGCATGTGTGCAAATAGTATAAAAATAGTTTTACACAATTGGTATTGATACTTCCTGGAGCTTCATATCCTGCTTTCTTCTCTTAAGACACACTAAGAGCATTTCCCCAAGGCATATCTGTATCAAAGCATGCTACTGAACAGCTCCGTGTTATTATATTGTGTACCATGATCTGTTTAATCTTTCTGGTAGTTAAATCTTTTTCTACTTTTTGATTTTTAAATAATACAGCCAAGAGCATCCTTGTACATACATTTTTTTGCACAGCTCTTTGCTTGTTTCCTTAACATGTCAAATTGGGTCTGAAAGGAAGTTATGCAACGTTTGCTCTGACCCGTCAGATAGAAGAGTTACCCGTCTTCATCTTACTTTCACCAACATTGAATACTATTTTTTTATTGACGGTTTGATTACTCTGATAAGTTTAAGTGGCATTTCTTTATTTTATTTTGCATTTATTTGATTTCAAATAAGATTGAACCATTTTAATATGTAATCGGCCATTTGTATCTCTTCTTTTGTAAATGGCTGGTTTGTATTCCTGGCCTATTTTTCTACTAGGATTTTTTTTCCCCCATATTGATCTATGAGAACCTTTTTCAAAGAAAAGATTTTTTTCATTTGACTTTCTGTTCACATTTGTCCTTTGCCTTTTAATTTTACATTTTTACATTTTGTAAAACAAAGATTGCGTGGTTTCTTCCATTGCTTCTATGTTTGAAAAATCTTCCCTGTTTCAAGATCCGAAAACATTCTCTTATATTTTCTTCTAGCCCTTTTATGGTTTATGTTTTACCCTTAACATTTTCATCTATTGGAACTTTTTTTTTAATGTAAGCCAATGTCCCAACTTAATTTTTTCTAGAAATGTAGCCAGTTTTCTCAGAGCAGTTAGCTGAATATCTTTTCCCTCCTCTTTGATTCAACATGCTACTTACACACTGTGATGGATGGTTTCTACACTTTCTGTTGTGTTACACTGTAGGTATGCCATTTGTGTGCTAGTCACTCTAAAAATGGAAGCTTTATAATACATTTCAGTGTGTGCCGATATCCCTCTTCAACACACAGTTGTTTTGTTTGTTTGGTCTTTTGTTTTTCTTGGCTGCCTATACCCACTTATTCTCTTCGGGGCTTTCAATTTGAAAATATTTCATTAAAATCCATGCACCTTGTTGTATTTTAAGGAAAGCTACCCTGTCAGATAACCATGTAGTGTGATGGATTCTGAGATTCATAAAGTCCTGAAATGAGTGTTCCTACTTTGTTCCTTTTGCAGCAAGTTGTCCAGAGCATCGTCCATCTCCATGAACTCCTTAGCACTCTGCAGGTACATGACTTCATCTTTTATCTGTGCGCCTGTTTGTTTAGAGGACAACAGTAAAGAGACCATTGTTGCCTTCGATCTTTGAGTTTTGTAAGTTGCTTGTGAGTAAACGGAGCCCTCAGTCTAGAGAAGACTAACTCTCGTGGTGAGAAAAGTTACAGAATGCAGTGGTCAGAGTACCGTCAACCTTACAAGACTAGAACTAGTGAACAGCGCTTGGTAGACTGTAGGTACTACTTGATAACCATTCCACAAAGCACATAGAGTGCTCACATGCATTCGGGAGACCATTTCACTCTAGAAAGCCTTTAGTATGGTTATAAGTTTCCAAATTCCATATCTCTGTGTGGTATTTGGATAGAGTGGCTCTCCCACAACAGCTATTGTTTAGTACTTCCTGGAAACATCCTCAAATTCTGCTGACTTCCTTTCTTGAAGACCTAAACTATCTCATTCCTACCTTCCCCCACCTCCAAAACACATGCATGCGCCTCCACCCCAGGTAATGCCAGTGACCAGCATGTGACCAGGTTTGACAAAAACTGCGCTCCTGCACTTCTGAGGTTCCCGTTCGATAACTGCCCACAGTTATCCTGGAGCATTTGTATCACACCAGCTTGAAAAATAAGGGGAGAGTCATAGTCCATCATGATGCCTGGTCCACCCAACCCGGTTTGGGGTCCGGAGGGGTCCCCGAAGTTGGCTGTCCTCCTGGCCGGAGTCTCACAGTTCCCCTCCCCTGTGTGCCTTCTCAGGGTGTGGTGCTGCAGCAGGACAGCTACATCGAGGACCAGAAGCTGCTGCTGAGCGAGAGGGTGCTCGCCCGGAGCTTGTCGCGCCCGAGCTCCCTCATCGAGCAGGAGAAGCAGCGCAGCCTGGAGAAGCAGCGCCAGGACCTGGCCAACCTGCAGAAGCAGCAGGCGCAGCACCTGGAGGAGAAGCGCAGGCGCGAGCGCGAGTGGGAGGCCCGGGAGAGGGAGCTGCAGGAGCGCGAGGCCCGGCTGGCCCAGCGCGAGGAGAGGGTGCAGCAGGGGCAGCAGGACCTGGAGAAGGACTGGGAGGAGCTCCAGCAGAAGAAGGGCGCGTACCAGTATGACCTGGAGAGGCTGCGCGCCGCCCAGAAGCAGCTCGAGAGGGAGCAGGAGCAGCTGCGACGAGACGCAGCAGAGCGGCTCAGCCAGAGGCAGACAGAGCAGGACCTTTGCCAGGTAATGGGGGCTCCCTGTGGGCCAGGAGACGGGAGGGAGGGTCTGCTTTACCTGTCACTGTGATGGCCACCCGAAGACCCTGAGTACCATGAGAAAGTGAGCAGAGATACAAAGCCTGTTTTTGCAGAATCTTTGTTTTGCCCTGCAGTGGGGTGGGCAGAGGAAGAAAGCAAGTCTTTTTCTGCTCTTTGCATCTCTAAGAGGGTGAAGAGAAGAACGGACATGCTGGGGGGTTTGGGCCAGGGCAGTAAGTGGACCCTGGAGTTGACTGGCACTTTCCTCAGCCGCCGTCAGCGAGGGCCAGAGGAGCCTCAGCGTGTCCGGGAGCAGCCCCACCACTCTACTCCATGTGAGAAATCAGTCATGGCCTCCACCTAAAGGAACTTGCAGCCTGGTGGGGAAACACACCAAGGATAAAGGAGCCCCTAGAACATGTGCCTGCGGTCACAAGACAGCAGGAAATGGCTCTGATGCCAGTTGCTAGAAGAACCTGTGTGGAGGACGAGTGGGGTCAGCGACAGAGGGAAAGCCCAGCCCAGCACATGGCCACTCTTGTGGACAGATGACATTCCTGCTCAGGGATGTTCAGACAGCCGGACTCGGCGCAGTTCCTGACTTATCTTGCAACCGTTGATGAAACCTTTCTTTCCCTGTAGCTGCTGCCTGTACGGGGAGGCTTGTTATTCAGCACACTGACTCTGAGTGTATTTCAGTGATTTCCGTGCTTATTCTGGAACATGGACACTGTGGCAGATGGAGAGCCTGGGTGTGCACAGATCTGCCTGTCTTTTGAAATGCATGTCGTGTCGCCGTTTGATTGATTGCCCTTGGACCATGAAAGAAAATTAGACTGACATCTTCCAGAGTGGGGAGCAGTTTTAACTTTCTGCACAGGTTTTCGAATATGTGATGGGAGCAACAAATGCTCTGTGTTGCTTTTTATGACATGAGGATGGGTTCCACCCTTACCCCAGTAAAATCAGGGCTTTGACAAAGGAAGGATCCCAGGCAACTGAGAGCACAGACGAGCTCATCCTCTATCTGTGGATCCTGTGACCAGGATCTCGGTGCCAGCCCGGCTCTTCTGCTTACCCTCTAACCTGAAAAGAACCCAAGGCTTCTGTAATCTTTTTGCCCAGAAATAATTATCTCCATCCCTGTATAATCAGTCTTAAAATAAGCAGCTTTCCTTGTTTCTTCAAGGAATGGGAGTTCTTTTCTAAGCTGTCCTGTCAAAGGCACTATTCTTAATGTTGCTGGAGTTAGTGTATGTAATAAAAATATTAATGGTATCAAAGGTGATACTTTTATCATGTTTGCAGGTAGTAGTACTTGGGGGAAGGCGGTGAATGAAACTGAGAAGTTCCGAACCTTTTTACAGTTCTGCGGAGTGCACAGAAGCGGGCAGGCACCAGCCGGACGCCGGTTGAGTGCAGCCAGTCTGCGTGGAGTGGCATCAGGGTGCTGACGGCCTCTCCGTTAAACCCCTTCTCTTGTATGTGCGCAGGTTTCACATCAACATAGCAAGGTGATGAGGATCCCATCCTTTTTGCCCAGTCCTGAGGAGTCCCTCTTGCCATCTGCACCTTCGATAGCCAAATCAGCATCATTGGACTCAGAACTCTCAGTGTCCCCAAAAAGGAACAGCATCTCTCGGACACATAAAGATAAGGGGCCTTTTCACATACTGAGTTCAACCAGCCAGACAAACAAAGTACCCGAGGGGCAGAGCCAGGCCCCAGCGTCCGCCTCTGCCCCCACCCGCCTGTTTGGGTTAGCTAAGCCAAAGGAGAAGAAGGAGAAGAAGAAGAAGAGCAAAACAAGCCGCCCTCAGCCCGGTGGTGAGTCCCCACCCCAGTCTCCCTGTGGCCGCAGCGTCCGTGCGCTCTGGGGAGAGGAGAGATGTTAGTGGCACGGGCGGTTTAAAAAGGGTGCAGTTCAGATGTGTGAAAGCCAAACTGTCATCCTTCTCACCAAACCCACTCGCTAATAAGAACGCTTGTGCAGCAAGCATTTGAGAACTGCTCTGGCCCACGTGTGCAAAGGAGAGGACGTGTGTTTGAGGCATTGTCCAGTCGAGGAACTGGAACTCACCTAAATGAAGTAATTGAGGTCCTCCCTGCCTTTCTAAGCCTAGTCCAGTAATTAATAACACTAGCTCGCGCTTGGTGATTTAATCCTCAAACAACTATATGATACAGATGCTGTTAACCCCAAGGGAAGTGAGGAAACTGAAGGCCAGGTTACCCAGCGCGCCCATGGTCACAGAGCCTGGGGTTAAGCTATGCTGAATGCCTCCACGATCGTGTGCCATTTTGCCCTGCATCCTCCTCCGTTCCTGCTCCTTAGGATCCGTTAATCTCTTCCTTCTGTGTGGAAGGGTAAAGAGAAATTTATGTTTTCCAGGCTTAGTTAGAAATACAAATTCTGGTGTGTATTGTGAAAGTTAAAAAGAGCATTAGCTAGTGGAAAATATCACTGAGGACCTCACTCGCTAGGTCAGTTTGCAAACCCCCATGTGCAGAAAGTTGCTTGCCCATAAGGCCCAGTCACCTGTTTGTATCACAGAAGACTTTTGGTTGGGGAAGAAGTTAAGTGAAAAGAACGTTTTTTTCCAAGTTTCTTTTTATTGTTGGTTTTCGCTTTTGCAGATGGTCCTGTGGAAGTGTCAGCCGAGGGTGAAGAGATTTTCTGTTGACCTCTCTCCTCTCCGCGGAGGCAGCCGCTTCCTGGTCCTGACCTGGGGTTCCCAGCCCATCTCTCTTGCTGTCCCTGTGTGCACGAGTCTCCTACACTGGACACCCACTGCTCCTCAGCGTCCAGCCCTCCTGGGTGGCCCTGGGTTCTGGACAAAAGGAACAGATTGTGTTGAGTGTCAGGGTGGGGAGGGAAGCCCAGACTCTGCTTCGGCCATGGCTTGTGGCTGCCAAGGACTTGTGGGTCGGGGCTGGCCCTGCTCTAGGTGTTACACTGAAAGTAGTGGCCCCAGAAGTACAGGCAATGGCTTTGGACATGTTGGGAATTCCTAAAGTCTGAAAGAGTGTTTCCAAATGAGGTCTGAAATTCTAACTGCCTTTTATTTGGGGGAACACAACCAAAACCAGACAGCAGATAGTTTGGACTTTATCTGTGTACATATACGGTGACTTGCATATACACATGGGGTACGCCAGAAGTACGCACAGCCCGCACGAGACGTCTGGTCAGCTCAGCACGAGAGGGAATGCCCAGACTAACCAGCAGCCCCTGGACGCTCAGTCCTTCACCCAGCAGTCCTCAGAGATTGGGTTCCCTTCAAGCCCACCCTGTGCACACACCACCCCCTTTTTTGCATGTATTTCTCATTTCATTTTAGAAGGGATGACAGACACTTGTGACACCACTGAGAGAAGGCGTGATGTGTATAACAACATGTGGTCTGCACCACCTTGATCTCGCTGTTTCAGGCACTAAAAAAAGTATCTCATTTTCTCATCAAATCCAGAAGAAATATGCTGGCTTTCCAAGATGATTGCTCATGTGTTCTGGGCACACGTGAAGTAGAGAGGCCTCCTTACCATCTTCCCTGCAGCGTGACACTTTTTGGTTGTCACTGACCATTCAGTAATGGCCAGGGCCTCCTGGCAGCGGTCTGAGCCCTGACAGTGGCTCCCCCAGGGCACTGGCGCTGACGGGGAGAGCGCGCCCTGGCGGCACGCACCGCGAGGGGCCACCTGCTCCTCCTGCAGCCCAGCCCGGCCTGCCAGCCCCACCAGGGCCGGGCAGGAGCTGTGCTCTGAGGGCCCCAGCAAGGTCGTCCCTGCCCTGTGCCAGGACAACTGGCTGAGAAGTCGGTTCAGGTGAAGGGGCTAAGCCCATGTGTGGCAGTCCCTGCCAGCACAGACCAAGAGGAGCTGGCCCCAAAGGTGTCAGAGGGCCTTGGCAAAATTTGGTTTCTTAAAAAAATGTTTTGAAACGGTTGCCGCCTGCTGCTGCGTTGCTGCTCTCATTTTCTTTTCCCGCTGTGTCCTGGTCTGTGTCTGCCTGAGGCTTCTCAGCAGCTGGTATGTGTAGGACGGTTCATTGGTACCGTTTCCCTCTGAGGCCCCTGTACCATGAAGGGAGACCCTGGGAAGTTCTGTGCTTCACATGTGGCCTTCGATTCCTGCTTTTTTCCCCTCAGAAGCATGGGGCTTTGAACATACTTTTGAAAAAACAAAAAAATCTGTAACCTGGTGCTTGTTGATGAATTGCAAGCTGGCCTTGCAGATGGAGATATTTATCTTTCAGTTTATTTGAAAGAGGTCTGGTTTAAAATTTCTAGCCTAGATTTGTTTTATTTATTGCGTGTGTGTGTTTGTGTTTTGTTTTGTGTTTAAGGATGAACCAATACCAGCCCAACAGTTGAAACCGATCAGTGCCGAGAGTGCAGTGGCAGTCAGCGCTGCCGCTCGCCGGTGCCCTTCGGTGCCTTGAAGGCCCAGACGAAATTTAAGGGTGGGAGAAGAGGTCCATGTCCTTCGTTTTCCCCACCCTACCTCATTCTTCTATCAAGGGATGTCTTTCTCCCTCATTTGAGAATTAAGAAATTGCCACCTATGAGCTACCTTTACTTGTTTTTGTCACGTAGAATTCCTACCCTTCAGAAATAGACTTTAAGACCAAAACCAGCTGATTTTTCTATTGAAACCATGATGTACCCCCCTGCCCCAAAGACCCTAAACAGCAAAAAGTTAAGTTGTGATTTTTCACCAATCCATAAGAATCCAGGTTTAAGCCTGTCATGACTTTCTTCAGATCCACCCCAAGGCTCAGATGTCCTTGTCACTGGCTCTGAGTTACCCACCTGGGGTTCACAGGAGGGCAATATTGAAGGAAGATATGCAGGCCAAGCGTGATGGTTCCCACCTGTAATCCTAGCACTTGGGGAGGCTGAGGCGGAGGATCGCTTGAGCCCAAGAGTTTGAGGTTGCAGTGAGCTATGATGACACCTCGGCACTCTAGCCTGGGTGATAGAGCAAGACCCTGTCTAAAAAAAAGAAGTTGTGTGTTTTCTTCACTGCGTATGTGTAGTCTGGGTGACCCTGTTCTCGGGGTTTGAAATGAGGGGTCAATGCTGATGAGATATTCTCGCATGCGCTCTTCACAGAAGCACTGTGGACTCTGTAACTTACGTACATCGCTACACAGCTTGATGTTAAAGTGTCTTTTACTCCCAGCTAGCTATGATGGTTAACTCTGGTTGTTCGGTGGTCTTTTTTAAAAATGGAAATTTCACCTTTGCCCACACTCCATTGCCTTGAAACGAGACACGCTGAGAATCAGAATCAGAAGAGTCCCCTGAATCCCCCGAGCTTCAGCCGGGAGCGTAGTCTGCGGCGCAGAAAGAACCACTGACCAAGAACTGTGCTTTTACATACCCGTGCCATCTTCCCGCCTTTGAAATTGACCTCGAAGGGATTTATTATTGTGCTTGGGGAGTTACCTGGGTTGTGGCTGCTTGTGCTCTTGCTTATGACCTTGAGAGCTGCTCTAGTTACAGAGTCTAAAGCCCTGTCTGGTTTTCTCTCCTGTGAGAAGGGGTTGTTTCTAGGTGACTCAGACTGAATTCCCCATCCCTGTTCCCACGTGAAGAAGCCGTGCTTCTCCACCGAGCTAAAGAAATCAGGTGCCTGAAATTGTGCTTAAGTTTTGGGGGACAGATGGAGATACCATCCGGAGTCCCCCGATGTCCAGAATCTCATGCACGTCCTGGAAGGATACTGCATCTTGTCTTGAGTATAATCATCTCAGTGGTTGCCATCGCAGTTGGGCGACATGCACTTTAAATGTTCTCCTCAGTTGGCTTCATTTTTGAGACAATCAAAATGTATTTTCTTCTTAGAAAAGGAAGAGGGTTAAAACACGCAAATTGCCATATTCAGCCTTTGGCAACATTCTCTCCACCCTATGAGAGCAATCTGTGGGGAAGAAATCCTTATCCAGATTTTTTTTTTTTTTTTGAAAAGGTACGAATCTTACCTTTTTTCTCCCCTTTTATGTCTCAGGGTAATACCACTCAAAGTCATCCCTTTGCTGATTTTCTTCCTTACTTGTTACCTTCCCAAGGCCTCAATATCAGTAAGCACGAAGTTTTGAGACCATTGGGGTTTGTTTGGCCTTTCCTGGGGGCGTGGGTTGTTAGTGTGCAAGGGTTTAAATTCAGTACGCCCTGCCTTAAATAAAGGGTGGACCCGTAACCTTATAGGCCAGAACATGATCCAGAAATTGCCATCCAGAAAAGTACTTTTATTTCATTCTTTTGTCTCTAAGGCTCTTTTTCCATTGCCAGTTCTTTCTTCCCAAGGATTTTGGTATTTGCATTGGGGCTGAAGTTTAATGATGGGTGGCCACTTGTGCCGAGAGGACAGCCAGGCCCTAGGAGGGGGTTTATTTAGAAAGACGGCCCTGGCGAGTGGCCTTCAGTGGCTAGAAAGGTGGCTCTGAGGTGACTCCAGACACTGCAGAAGGGTATCCACCCTCCATGCTTGGATGCCCTGGAAACGTGCAAACGTTGAAATAACCCTTTGGATGAAATGGCGGCAACGGTTGCAGGAGACACACGCGCCTTGCCCGCCTTCAGGACCGTCTCAGTGTGCCCCTGCCAGCCGCATTGCTCCTGTCCATCCTCAGAAACAAAGGAGGGCAAAGAGTTTGTTTGGGTTTGGTTCTTAATTTTTCTTTCAATGTAACATAACATTCCTCCTTAACCAGAGCCTTGGAATCTACTGCCTGCTGGCCAGGTTTTGAAATGAGAAGTATTTTAATGCTGCCATAAAAGGAAGGGAAAGTAAAGGCATCTTACCACATACTCATCTAATTTAATTGTCAAAAATTGACAGGCCATGAATTATTTCTCCATCTCACTAAGGTTTAAAGGTGGGCAACCCCCACTGGCTGAGTGGCATGCCCCAGAACCAGGCGGGCCTGCCCGTGCTGCAGGCCGGAGGGGCTTCTGCAGGGCGCACAACCCATTCACCCCAGACCATCCCCGCACGACCCCCTGCCTTTCGTCACCACCTGACGGGATGGATGGTCCCAGAGCACTGACATGGGACGCGCCCAGTTTGCCTGTGGTTCAGGTTCAGCTTCGTGGTTTCCTGTGTGTTGCTTACCCACGTGGGCTGCGCTGCGGAGACTGAGGACCTGCAGGAGGGCTCTGAGGAGACACCTCACACCTCTGCTCTCATTGGTGGTTTCCAAATGCTGTATAAACGTTAATCTGTGCTAAATCCTATTAAATAAAAAGATGGGTTAAAACCCAGATGCTGTAAATTAATTTGTAATTATGTACAAAGTGAAGCAGTTTTAAACTGTAAAGGTCTTTTTTTTTCAGTGTGTTTTCTGGAATTTTGCCATGACATACTGGCTTTGTATTTTATTTATCTTCCTCTCTAGTTACTGGCTTCAGACTCTACAATTGTAAAGTCCCCCTCAGCCCTTTCAAAAAAATAAATTTCTTTTGAAGTCTTGATTGTGCTGTGAATTGTTCCTGTTCCTGGTACAAGGGAAGCTCCCCTCCCCTAGTTCTGAGGGGAGGCTTCTCCTCAATGAAAAGGTTCGTTTCTGTACCCTTGGAAGGCGGATTCGGGAAACAGAGGCCTTCTGCACGTTCACTCACTTCTGGAGCGAGCCCCAAACCCGGAGGGTGATGGATCAGCCCTGAAGTCACTGGGTCTGTATTTCCAGGTAATCAGTGCAGTGAACACATGCTCTGCTCTAGACTCTACTATCCTTAGTGTTGGTTTCCCTTTCTTTGCCAACTCTCTGCTCCATCCCACCCCCAGACTACAGCAACTGCCAAAAGCTAATCAGGAAGAATTCTATTTGCATGTAGCTCCCTGGTGATGTCCCCAGTCTGATCTCAGGATGCTGGGGGTCCTGAGAAGTTGCTGAAATACAGGTCTGGACTGTTACCGGCCCCACCTGCAGGCCCTGCGGCTTCCTTTCCCAGCTCGCTGGCTGCTTTCATGAGTCTGAGCTTTCCGGACCTGTGAGTCCGAGCGGGCACTGGAGACTCTGCCGCTCGGAGTAACAAAGAACGTGGCACAGCTGCCTGGGACCCGGCTCTGCCGCCGTCTCGCTCCCTGCCCCGACCCAGCGACCAGAAAGAAGAAAGTCCTGCCACGCTGCCAAGTGTCTTTCCTTTCTCCACTTGGAAGTGCACGGATTTCTTCACAGTCTTTTGTAAGCCTGGCGACAGCTGCCTCCCCACAAGCCAGGGAAACACTGGTCCCTTTTCACCCCCTTGCTGCCCTTGGCTGTCCCCTACCCCACTGGGCAGCCCGCCCTGGCCGGGGTCCACGGCAGCCCTCGTCCCACTGAGATGCTCTCAGCAGGGCAAGTAGAGCGGTTCCCATGGCCGCCTCGGCTCTCCGCTGTGTCGGTTCTGAGCCAGGGACAGGCTCTGTCTGGGAGGCAAGAAGGTTCCATTCTTCTCTTCCAGAACAGCGGAGGCACAGAGCAGGGAGAGCTCCAAGAATACTAGGCAGCCACTCAATGGGGTCGGAGTCTCCGCTTGCTCCCGAGGGAGGCTGCTGTGCCCAGAGCCTCTGCCCCAGCGCAAACCTGACCGCCAAGCCGCTCGTACGAAAGTAGCCATTTTCTGTCTGAAGATCCCCCATCCCAAGGGAAAGCTCCAGGCCTGGACGGGCCATCCATAAGCTCTGCGGGAAAGAGTAGGAGTGACCGATGCAGCAGGACAGAAATCTAAACCGGGAGCAAGGAGAGGACATTCGGAAGCCAGAAAGACCAAAAGGCCAGGGCAGAGCTTGTGGGGGGAGGACGTGCAGCGCTCAGGTCTTGCAATGTCCTTGGAAGCAGCTGCAGAAGCAGAAGGGAGGCGAGCCGGGCGGGCTGCAGGCTCAGACCTGAGCTTGACCTCCTTCCACCGCGGCTGGCCCACACTGGCCGCTGCCTGCAGCAGGAGTGTCCCCTAGGCCTGAGAGGAGTGGCAGGCAGGGGCGGGACGTGGCGTGTGCCCCAGATGTGGAGAATGTGGCCCAGTGTGGTGCCCTCGCCTCTGGCTCCCACCGCCAGCTGTCTCCGGTATCCAAGCTGCAGCCCGCCTGGCGGCCTCCTGTCATGTGGTAATGCCCTGCTCCACAGCCTGGTCCCGGGACAACCGGGCTGCCCCTCCCCGCAGGCGCCTTTGGGGAACTTTCCTTCTTCCTGGGAAACAGGACCCCGAGGCCTCAGTGGGAGAACTGAGGGGAGGGGGTCTCCAAATGGCTCCTTGGAACGGACCAGCTGAGAGCCAGGCCTGCTTTTCCCTCCCTCCCTCGCCCCTTCCCTTCCAGCAATCCCCGAACTTCCCACCCCACCCCCAGCCTGGAAGTGGGAGCCGGGCTGTTTCCTGGACAACCCCGGTTCTTCCCAAGCACCGCCTGGGTCCCTGCAGCGCAAACCAGAGGGCCCCTGGTCACATGAAACAGTGCAGCCCTGACTCCGCCGGCTGGGCAAGTGAGGAGCTTGGGAGAGGCCTGGC
>RJWJ010033998.1:0-17525 GCA_004363605.1 Indri indri | reverse complement strand
GCCCAACAATACATGAGTAGATTAATAAAATGTGGTATATGTGTACCATGGAGTACTATTCAGCTATAAGAAACAATGGTGATATAGCACCTCTTGTATTTTCCTGGATAGAGCTGGAATCCATTCTACTAAGTGAAGTATCCCAAGAATGGAAAAATAAGCACCACATGTACTCACCAGCAAATTGGTTTCACTGCTCAACACCTAAGTACATATATAGGAATAACATTTATCGGGCATCTGGCAGATGGGAAGGGGGAAAAAGGGGATGGGTATATGCACACATGATGAGTGCAATACACACCATCTAGGGGATGGACACGCTTGAAGCTCTGATGGGGGGGGGAGGGCAATATACATAACCTAAACATTTGTACCCCCATAATATCCAGAAATAAAAAAATAAAATAAAATAAATAAAGTTTTTAGCTGGGCTTCACTCCTTTCTGGTGGCTCTAAGGGAGAATTTGTTCCTTGCTCAATCAGATTTATCTTAGTGCAGGCTTCTACAACAAAGTACCATAGATTGGGTGGCTTAGTAGCAAAATAAATTTATTTCTCACAGTTCTGGAGTCTAGAAGTTTGAGATCACAGTGCCAGCATGGTTGGATTCTGGTTAGGGCCATCTTCTGAGTTGCAGACTGCCAACTTCTCATTGTATCCTCACATTGCAGAGAACAAAGACAGGGAAAACAAGCTCCCTCATGCCTTTTTATAAGGGCACAAATTCCATTCATGAGGGCTCCACTGTCATGACCTAATTACCTGCCAAAGGCCCTGCCTCCTAATATCATCACATTGGGATTAAGATGTCACCGTAAGAATTTTGGAGGAGTTACAAACTTTCACCCCATTGCAAGTTTCTTGGCAGAATTCAGGTCCCTGCTGTTGTAGGACTAAGGTCCTAATTTCCTTGTTGGCTGTCAGCTGAGGATGTTCTCAGCTTCAAGGCCACCTGTATTCCTTAGCTCTTGACATTTTTTCTCCATTTTCAAAGCCAACAATGGCTTCTTACACTGTGGATCTCTCCTCCTTCTTCTGTCTCATCTCTCTGATCCACTTTTCTGCCATCCTTTTAGCTTTTAAGGGCTCATGTAATTACACTGGGCCCACTGAGGTAATCCACGATTATCTCCTCATCTCAAGGTTGATAACCTTAATCACATCTGCAAAGTCCCTTTTTCTATGTAAAGTAACATATTCACAGGTTCCAGGCATTAGGATGAGAACATCTTGGGAGACCATAATTCTGCCTACCACAAACCGCTAAAATTAAAGGGATGTTGAAATCCAAAATTATCTTTAATGATACTCTTTGTACATTTCATTTTTAAAATATGGATCACTGCAAACTTGAAGCTTGGGTATGGAAAATTACCTCCAAGGGACATAATGACATATAGCTAGTGTAGTTGGAAGGAGTTGGTCTAGAAAGAAATAATTTTGGGATCTGACATAGTGTGGATATTTTGGCTTTAAAAATAAATAATGTTAATTATTATTTTATGATTTAAAAAAGAGAAATAGTAAAGGAAAAGCCATTCTTTTTCTAGTTGTTTATGCCTAAATACAGCCATGATAAAAATAGTTATTGTAATCCAAAATGAATGTCAGATACAAAAATGGTACATTTCTATTTTTTCATTATATTTTCACTCAAAAATAAAAAGTCCATTTTTGTAGGCTTGTTCTTGCTTAGTTTGTAGCTTCCAACTTATTTCTCATTTTCCTCCTTGATATCTCAAAGTAATGGTGCATACCCGGCAGCTCCATTCTTCTCCACTCTAGCCTCTATAGGCGTGTGAAATCTATCTTCTATAGAAATAGTGCTCTCAAATTTCACTAGAGACCTCTTCCCAGTCATTTTTTTTTATTCTCAACTTTGCCTACAGTGGCACTACTTTTATATTATTGGTGATTTTTATATTTAACTTTCTGACTACTCCTTTAATTAATCTAATTTTCCTCTTTTTTGGAAATAATCCTCCAAGTATTTGTTCTTCAAACCTCTGCTACTCTATAAGCATATACTCATTTTTAGAAAGATAACTTGGTAATGTTCTTTTACCAGTTCAAAAATTATTTTAAAAATAACTGAAATATATATATTTACACCCAATTTTGCAGCTAAACACCAGTACGATACTCCCAAACACATTCAGAGCATCAATGCTTGCTATAATTCACTCAAAAAGTAGAAAATTAAATATATTATGTTCTTCTAAATTCTGCTATTCCCTTCAAATTCCCTATTTTTAGTGGTACCACACTTCTTCCAATATGAAACCTTGAAGTCAACTTTTATTTCTCATTTCCTTTAGTCCTTCATATCAAATCTCCCATCATATTCTCAGTTACGTTTCTTCATATACTATAATACGTATCCTTTCCCATTGATATTAGTGTTGTCTAAACATAGATCAACCCACATCTAGGTTATTTCAACTGCTTCCTTTGTTTATAGTATTCTTTTTATTTCAAAAAAATTAGGGGGTACAAATGCTTTTTTGTTACATGGATGAATTGTATCATGCTGAAATCAGGGCTTTCAGTGTACCCATCACCAGAATAGTTGAGCTTCTTCCTCTGTGTCTTAGTGTGCTTGGACTTCTATAGCAAAATACCATAAAGTGGGTGGCTTATAAACAACAGAGGTTGATATCTTACAGTTCTGGATGCTGGAAAGTCTATCCTCACATGGTGGAAGCAGCAAGGGGTCTCTTTCTCAGGTTTCTTTTAATGGGCACTAACACCATTCATGAGGACTCTGTCCTCATAACCTAATCACCTCCCAAAGTCTTCACATCCTAATACCATGACATTGGGAGTTAAAATTTAAACATATAAATTTGGGGGAGACACAAACATTCAGACCACAGTGCTCTTTAATCTTTCTTATAAATCTTGACTAAGATTTATCTTACTCAAATAAAGCTTTACCATAGCCACATACAAATATACTTCTTGTGCCCTTCTTAAACAGTTATTGATTACTGGGTGCTTCCAAGCTTCCAGACATTGTTCTAGACACACATTAACACCTTTCATGCCCATTAGACCCCTATGAAGTATGTGTTATTATTATCCCAATTCTACAGATGAGGGAATTAAGATGATGAGAAGTTTTATTTTTTTCCCCCAAGGTGATGAAATTAGAATATGAATCCAGGTAGTCTGTCTGCAGTATTTTTGCATGTAGCTGTAATACTAATTAATTCCCTTTTTCCTACCAGAATGCTTGTAATGTATGTCCACTCAAGCTGCTCAAAGTACAGCACAGAGTCAGCCTTTCCAGGGATTGATGGAGATGAATTGAGGATTGTGTGTTGATTTTCTGGGCTTAGTTTAGAGCAGAACGTTTCCTCCTAAATCCTGTGTTTCTCCAATGTAATTTTTATTTTTCATTTTTTGAATTATCATGTTGTAAAATTGAATATCTGGAGGTACACTATTATCTGAAACTTAATATGTGTCTGTCTAGAATTAGGTAAAAATACCACAATTAACAAACAATTTCGTCATGTAAAAAAAATTCCCTTGTGCTATCCCTTTATATAATCCCACCTTGTCCCCAACCCTAGCCTCTGATAATCACTGATTTTGTTCTTCATCACCACAGTTTTGTCTTTTTGAGGATGTTATATAAATGGAATGATGTAGTATGTAACCTTTTTTGTTACCTTTTACTTAAAATAATTGTAGATTCACAGGAAGATGGAAAGAAATGTACAAGAAGGTCTCATACATCCTTTACCTAGTTTTCCCCAATGTTAGCATCTTACATAAGTATAGTGCAATACCAAAACCAAGAAACTGACATTAGAATAATTCAGAGTTTATTCAGATTTCACTAGTTACGCATGAACTTATTTATATGTATGCATGTCTCTGTGTGTATGTATTTGTGTAGCTCCTTGTAATTGTATCACATGTGTAGCTTCATGTAACCACACCACAAATGAGATATAGAATTGTACCATCACCACAAGGCTTCCACATAATTCCCCTTTATTGCCACATTCATTCCCTCCCCTCGTATCTAACCACTGGTAACTACTAAACTATTTTTCATCTCTGTATTTATGTTATTTTAAAAGTGTTATATAAATAGAATTATAAAATATGTATATTTCTGTATCTAAATTTTTGAGACTGGCTTCTTTCCCTCAGCATAATCCCCTCAAGTTTTATCCATGTTGTGTTTATAATTAGTATGTTCTTTTTTTATCACTGAATAGTATTCCGTTATACTAGGTCTTCATCATGTGTGCCAGTTTGTTTAACCATTCACCAATCTAAGGGCATTGTGGTTGTTTACTGTTTGGGGCTATTAAAAATATAGCTGCAATGAAAAATGGAAACTGTCATTAGAGTAAACAGAAAACCTATAGAATGGGAGAAAATATTTGCATGCTACACATCCGATAAAGGGCTGATAACAAGAATCTATATAGAACTCAGGATAATCAGCAAGAAAATATCAAACAACCCCATTAAAAAGTGGGCAAAGAACATGAACAGAAATTTTTCAAAAGAAAATAGACTAATGTCCAACAAACATATCAAAAAATGCTCAACATTCTAATCATCAGGGAAATGAAAATTAAAATTACGATGAGATATCACTTAACTCCAGTCAGAATGGCTTTTATCAAAAAGTCCCAAAACAACAAATGTTGACATGGATGCTGAGAGATAGGAATACTCATACACTGCTGGTGGGACTGCAAACTAGTACCACTTCAATGAAAATTATTATGGAGATACTGCAAAGATCTAAAAGTAGAACTCCACTTGATCCAGCAATTTCACCACTGGGTATTCACCCGAACGAAAAAAAGACATTTTATAAAAAAGACATTTGCACTTGAATGTTTGTAGCAGCACAATACACAATTGCAAAGATGTGGAAACAACCCAAGTGCCCATCGATACATGAGTGGATTAATAAAATGTGATATATGTATGCCATGGAGTACTACTCAGCCATAAAAAATGGTGATTTTTACCTCTTGTGTTATCCTGGATAGAGCTGGAGCCCATTTTTCTAAATGAAGTACCACAAGAATGGAAAAACAAATACCACATGTACTCACCATTACATTGGTACTAAGCAATCAGCACTTATGTGCACATATAGAGAGAACATTCATTGGGTGTTGGGAAGGTGGGAGGAGGGAGAAGGGGATGGGTAAATTCACACCTAATGGGTGTGGTGCACACTGTCTGGGGGATGGACACACTTGTATCTCTGACTTGGGCAGTGCAAAGGCAATTTATGTGACCAAAGTGTTTGTATCCCCATAATAACTTTAAAAAGAAAAAGAAAAAAAAGAAAAATTACAATCATATTTTTGTTTGAATATAGATTTTCATTTCTCTGACATAAATGTTCAAGAGTACAATTTCTCAGTTATAAAGAAAGTGAATATTTAAACTTACAATAAACTGTCAAACTACTTTTCATTGTGACTATATATTCCCAACAGTAAAATATGAGTGGGATCCAATTTCTTTGAATTATCACATGCATTTGATTTTGTCACTGGATTTCGTTTTAGCCTTCTGATATGTGTATAGTAATATCTCATTGTGATTTTGATTTGCATTTCTCTAATTGTTAATGACGTTGAACATCTTTTCATGTGCTTATGTGACACCCATATCTCCTCTTTAGTGAATTATTTTTTCATATCTTTTGTCTATTTTCTAATTTGATTCTTTGTTTCCTAAAATATTGAGTGTTGAGAGTTCTGTGTAGATTGTAGACAGAAGGCTATTGTCTGATATGTGGTTTTCAAATATTATCTCCCACTATTTATCATGTATTTTCATCCTCTGTAACTGTTTTAAAGGTATCCTATGCATTTCATTATGAATATTTAAATTATTATGAGGTCAATTTTTTCTAACTCTTCAATGTATGCTTAGAAAGAATGTGTATCTCTAATATTTGGTATTAAGATGTGTGTGTGTGGTGTGCGTGTGTGTGTGTGTTTGTCTGCATTAGAGCATTTATGTCGTTTAAATTCTTTATATGCTTACTTATTTCTTGTTTGACATTTCATGTAGTGAGAATTTTAGTAACATCATTCTGTATAATTATGCAATTATTGGCTTTCATCTTGTAGCTCTTTCAATTTTTTCTCTATCCCTGCATTACATGTGAACTGGTAGTTACAGCTAAAGATTTGAGTGGATTAAGCTTCAGTTATTTTTTTTGTGTGGGGGAGGAGGGACACTTCATTGATGATAATATGTACTTCTTATTGCAACACATCAGAAGCTATATAAGGTTTGGTTGTCCCGGGTTTAGTGACTTTTAAGATTGTTCAGTGAATTCAGGTGATGTTAGCCTGATCCTTCCATTATAATGTTCTCCATTAACTTTCAAAAGTTTTAGCATCCATTAATGATCATCTGAATTAATTATTGTATTATGTAACTCATTCATAAGGGTGATTTTTCTAATTCTGTAATTCCTTTACTCATTTATAGGAATTTTTCTATAGGGAATTTCCCTTCATCTATTATACTATTTGATTATTGTGAAATATAGTTTGCTAAAAAAATAGGTAAATGCTTGACTCTCTCCCTTTATTTATCAAATTTCAGAATAATTATTTGTGCCACTAGCAACCTACAAAGAGACCAATCATTAGTTTTTAGTATCTATATCAGCTTATGGATTTTTAAATATTTTATATTATTTATTCCACTACAGTTTTTCTTTACTTTTTAATGTTACACTGTTTCTGGCTGTGGCCAGTGGGGGCTCCTTAGTGTCGGTCCTGCATCTTTTTGACATGACTCCGTTAGTCATTAATATTTCCTTTGTTTTCTGGAACCACAAGATCCCCAAAATTCATCCTGTGTATTTCCTGGCCTGAATCTGAATGTTTCATTTGTTCAAGGATCCCTAGTTTCAAATACCACGGATGATATTTTGAGACCACAACCTGGGCATTAAACATAACCATTGCTACTATGTTCTCATTGTTTATAGGTCCTTTTGGTGAACAGGGATAGAAAGAACATGCATTTTAGAAATAGAGCAATTAATTATAAGCTCACTATAATTTAATGCATTGGATTTCTCAATTCAAATTTAAGATTTCAGGTTTTCACTTCTTCCGTTTTACATTTATATATTTTTTCTCATATTGAAACTATTCTTTGCTAATATCATTAATATAATTATTTACCTTAATATATCATATATAGTATACTATATGTGTGTATACAACATAACAATAGCGATATTACTACTCACGATAATACTATTGGTTGTAGTTAAAACTTCTTCATATTTCTTTTTTTTTACTAAGATATAGGACATTTCCTACTAAGACAAAGACTAGGACTGTACAATCAATAAACTTTGCTTTATTAATTAGTGGTTGCCAGGGGATAGGAATTTGGAGATGAAAAATGAGAAGGTACATGAAATAACTTTTGGGGGTGATGAAAATATTCTATATTTTGACTATGGTAATGATTACATTTATCAAAATTCATTGAGTGGTACATATACTGTGTATTAATTTTGCTACAGGTTAAAATTTAACCCAATAAAATTCAATCTAAAAGATACAATGGTTTAGAGATATTTGAAATAATTCCCTGGATGATTTTGCCACCGACTTAATAGACATTGAGACCCATTTCTTGTACTATGTTTACAATTTTTATAGTATGCTTTCTGTCTAGTTTTGTTAACTATATAATATATATGTGGTTTCAATTCTAAGCTGTGTGACAAGATGTATTCAGAGAAACCTCCTTTTTACCTCTGTCTTGTCTACTGCATTCTCTTTCTTCTCCAAGAAGTAATTGCTAAAAATATATTTGCATGGATTCTTTAGGAAAATATAAACAAATAGGTAGTATTTATTTTAATTTCCATCTTTATTATATATGCAGGTTTATTGAGATATTATTAACATATGCTATATAATTAACTCATTTAAAGTGTACAATTCCATGATTTTTAATGTACTCACTGGTACGTGCAATCATCACTACAATTATAGAACATTTTCATCTCCTCAAAAAGAAACCCTTTAGCTATCACCA
Source organism: Indri indri (assembly GCA_004363605.1). Classification (NCBI taxonomy): domain Eukaryota; kingdom Metazoa; phylum Chordata; class Mammalia; order Primates; family Indriidae; genus Indri; species Indri indri. Next base: position 9,449 of record RJWJ010033998.1, on the reverse strand, counting down.
GCCTATCTCTCTATATCCCTCACCCTTGCCCAGGCCTCAGCAAACTCATATCTATTTTATGTCTCTATAAATATTCCTATTCTGAAAATTTTATATAAATGGAACCATAAAATATGTGCTTTTTTGTTACTAGCTTTTTTTACTCTCACTTTTTTCACTCTTTCAAGGTTCATACACGTTTATCAGTACTTCACTCTTTTTTATGGCCAAATAATATTTCATTGTATGTTTATACCACTTTGTTCATACATTCATCAGTTAATAAACATTTGGGTTTTTCTATCTTTTGGTTATCATAAATAATGCTAATATAGACATCCATGTACCAGTTCTTGTGCGTATATACATTTTCATATTTCTTAGTTATATACCTAGGAGTGGAATTGCTAAGTCATATGGTAACTCTATGTTTTCTGATATAAGAAACACCCAGGTTATTTTTCCAATGTGGATGCATGATTTTACATTCCCACCAGCAGTATATGAAAGTTCCAATTTTACTTCATCCTTGCCAAAACTTGTTATTGTCTGACCAGGATTCTAGTCACCTTAGATGTTGTAAACTGGCTTTTTCATTGTGGTTTTGACTTTCGTATCTGTAATGACTAATGTCGTTGAACATTTTTCGTGTGTGTATTGGCTATTTGTATATCTTCTTTGGGTAAATATCTATTCAGATTCTTGACCCATTTCTTAATTTTTTTATTGAGTTAGAAATGTTCATTATATATTCTAGATACAAGTCCCATATATATATATATATATATATATATATATATATCAGCATATTATGGGGGTACAAATGTTTAGGTTATGTATATTGCCCTTGCCCCCCCGCCAAGTCAGAGCTTCAAGGGTGTCCATCCCCCAGACGGTGCGCATCGCACTCACTATGTATGTACATACCCATCCCCTCCTCTCCCCTCCCATCTGCCTGACGCCCGATAAATGTTATTCCTATATGTGCACTTAGGTGTTGATCAGTGAAACCAATTTGATGGTGAGTACATGTAGTGCTTATTTTTCCATTCTTGGGGTACTTCACTTAGTAGAATGGGTGCCTGCTCTATCCAGGAAAATACAAGAGGTGTTACATCATCCTTGTTTCTTATAGCTGAATAGTACTCCATGGTATACATATACCACATTTTATTAATCCACTCATGTATTGATGGGCACTTGGGTTGTTTCCACATTTTGCAATTGAGAATTGTGCCACTATGAACATTCAGGTGCAGATGTCTTTTTTACAGAACGTCTTTTGTTCTTTTGGGTAGATGCCCAGTAATGGGATTGCTGAATCAAATGGTAGATCTACTTGTATCTCTTTAAGGTATCTCCATATTTGTTCCTTTTCTTGCTTGTTTTTTTTTTTTTGATATAATATCCAAGAAATCATTGCTAAGTCTGAGATCATGATAGCTTATCTCTGCTTCTAAAAGTTTTATAGTTGTATCTCTTACATTTAGATCTTTGATTCATTTTAAGTTGATTTTTGTATATGGTGAGGGATAAGAGTGTAACTTCATTGTCTTACATGTGGATATTCACTTGTCCCAGCACCATTTGTTGAAAAGAATAAATTTCCCTATTGAATGACCTTGGCATCCTTGTCAAAAGTAAGTTGATTATAGACATATGATTTTATTTCTGTTCTCTTAATTCTGTTCCATTAATCTGTATATCTATTCTTATACCAATGTTACACTGTCTTTATTACTGTTTCTTTGATGTAAGTTTAAAATTGGGAAATGTTAGTTTTCTTATTTTGATGCTTTTCGAGAATGTTTTGGCTACTTTGGGTCACTTAAATTTTTATATGAATTTTAGACTCAGCTTGTCAATATCTACCAAGAATACAGCTTGGATTCTAATAAAGGCTGTGCTGAATCAGTGGATCAGTTTGGGAAGTGTTACTATCTTAACAATATTACATCTTTCAATCCATGAACATGGATGTTTTCCTGTTTATTTACCTCCTTTTCAATTACATATGTGCCTCAACTTATAATGGGATTACATTTCAATAAACCTATCATAAGTTAAAAATATTGTACATCAAAATGCATATAATACCATGATAAACCCATTATAAACTTGAAAAACTGTAAGTTGAAGCACTGTAAATCTGTGATTGTCTGTACTTTCAGTACTATTTTGTGGTTTTCAGAGAATAAGTTTTACACTTATTTTCTTAAAATTTTTCTTAGGTACTTTAATTTTTGGATGCTATTTTAATTTGAATTATTTTCTTAATTCAATTTTTTGGATTGCTCATTATCAATGTATAGAAACGCAATTGTACTTTGAATATTAATCCTGAATCCTGAAATACTGCTGAACACATATATTACCTTTAATAGTTTTAATGGATTTCCTAGGATTTTCCATGTAAAAGATTATCTAATCTGTGAATAAAGATAGTTTAACTTTGTCCTTTCCAATCCAGATGCATCTTATTTATTCTTCTTGCCTAATTGTGCTAGTTAGAACTTCTAGTATTATGTTGCACAGAGGTGCTGTTAGTGATAATTCCTGTCATATTCCTTATTTTAGGAGAAAAGCTACCAGTCTTTTATCAATAAGACAATATTAGCTGTGGGTTATTCATTGATGACTTTTTAAAAATTTATTTTAGAATATTACAGGGGTACAAACGATTTGGTTACATGAATTACCTTTGTACTGTATCCATCCCCCAGATAGTATGCATTGTACTGTTTAGGTGTGATTTTACCCATCCCCTCCTCAGCTCTCCCACCTGCTTGATTCCAATGAATGTTATTTTCATATTCCACATAGGTGTTGATCGATTAGTTCCAATGTAATGATGAGTACATGTGGTGCTTGTTTTTCCATTCTTGTGGTACTCCACTTAGAAGGATGGGCTCCAGTGCCATCCAGGTTAATACAAGAGATATTAGCTCACCATTTTTTATGGCTGAGTAATACTCCATGGTATACATATACCACATTTTATTAATCCACTCATGTATTGATGGGCAGTTGGGTTGTTTCCACATGTGTACAACTGTGAATTGTGCTGCTACAAACATTCAAGCACAAGTGTCTTTTTCATAAAATGTCTTTTTTTCCTTGGGTAAATACCCAGAAGTGAGATTGCTGGATCAAACGGTAATTCTACATTTAATTATTTGAGGCTCCTCCATGCTAATTTCCATAGAGGTTATACTAGTTTATAGTCCCACCAGCAGTGTATGAGTGCTCCCATCTCTCCTCATCCACCCCAATATTTGCTGTTTTGGGACTTTTTGATAAAAGCTATTCTCACTGGAGTTAAGTGATATCCCATTGTGGTTTTCATTTGCACTTTTTTGATGATTACAGATGTTGAACAGTTTTCTTTTTATGTTTGTTGGCCATTAGTTTGTCTTCTTTTGAAAAGTTTCTGTTTGTGTCTTTTGCCCACTTTTGAATAGGGTTCTCTGATTTTTTTCCTGTTGATTATCCTGAGTTCTATATAGATTCTTGTTATCAGCCCTTTATTGGATGTGTAGCATGCAAATATTTTCTCTCGTTCTGTAGGTTGTCTCTTCATTCTAATGATATTTTCCTTGGCTGTGCAGAAGCTTTTTAATCTGATCAGGTACCATTTATTTATTTTTGTCATTGCTGTGATTGCTTTTGGGGTCTTCCTCATAAATTCTTTGCCTAAGTTTATGTCCATAGGAGGTTTTCCAACAATTTCTTCTAAAATTCTTGTGGTTTCATGCCTTTGTTTTAAGTCTGTTATCCATCATGAGTTGACTTTTGTGAGTGAGGAGAAGTGTGGATTCTGTTTTAGTCTTTTGCATGTGTCTCTCCAATTTTCCCAGCACCATTTATTGGATAAGGATTCTTTTCCCTAGTGCATGTTTTCATCTTCTTTGTCAAATACCAAATGACAATATGATGATGGTTTAATATCTGGGTTCTCACTCCTGTTCCACTGGTCTATGTCTCTGTTCTTGTGCCAGTAGCATGGTGTTTTTGGTACTTATAGCCTTGTATTAATAGTATAGCTTGAAATCTAGTAGATTGTTCCATTTCAATTTGTTCTTTTTGCTTAAGGTTACTTTGGCTATACAGGTTGTTCTCTGGTTCCATATGACACATAGAATTATTTTTTTCTAGATCTGTGAAAAATGATGTTGAAATTTTAATAGGGATTGCATTGAATCTGTAGATCACTTTGGGTGGTATAGACATTTTAACAATATTGATTCTGCCAATCCATGAGCATGGTTTGGTTTTTCATCTGTTTACATCCTCTGCAATTTCTGTTCTCAGTGTTTTGTAGTTCTCCCTGTATAGGTCTTTCACCTCCTTAGTTAAAGATATTCCCAAATATTTTATTTTCTTTGATACTATTGTGAAAGGTATCGTGACTGATTTGATTCTCAGCTTAACTGTTATTGGTGTATATGAAAGCTACTGATTTGTGTGCATTGTTTTTGTGCCCTAAGACTTTGCTGAATTCATTTATTAATTCCAGGAGTCTCTAGGTTGAATCTTTTGGGTTTTCTAGATATCATATTATATTATCAGCAAAGAGTGGTAGTTTGACTTCTTCTGCCACCATTTGCATATCCTTGATTTACTTCTCTTGTATGATTGCTCTGGCAAGTACTTCCAGCACTATGTTGAATAGAAGTAGAGATAGTGGGGCAACCTTATCTGGTTCCAGTTTGAAGCAGGAATGCTTTCAATTTTTCCCTGTTCGGTATGATGCTGGCTGTGGGTTTTTGGTATATGGCTTTAGTAATTTTGAGGTTTGTCCCATCTATACCTATTTTGTTAAGTGATCTTATCATAAAAGGGTGCTGATTTTTGTCAAATACCATTTCTGTGTCTATTGAGAGGATCATATGGTCTTTGTTTTTGCTTTTATTCATATGGTGAATTACATTTATATATTTGTGTATGTTGGACCATCCTTGCGTCTCTGGGATGAAGTACACCTGGTCATGGTGAATTATCTTTTTGATGTACAGTTGAATTCATTTGGTAAGATTTTGTGAGAATTTTTGCATCCATATTCATAAGGCCTATTCGTCTGTAGTTTTCTTTTGTTGTTGTGTCCTTTCCTGGCCTTGGTATCAAGGTGATATGGGATCCATAGAATGAGTTCAGGAGGATTCCATTCTTCTCAATGCTGTGGAATAATTTCTGCAGTATAGGTACCTATTTTTTTTTTTACGTTTCTTAAAATTTGGTTGTGAACCTATCTGGTCCAATACATTTTTTAATTGGAAGATTTTTTATTGCTGCTTCAATTTAGGTGCTTTATGTTGTTCTGTTCAGGAATGCTACTTCTTCCTGATTGAGCCTAAGGAAGTTGTTTATTTCTAAGAATTTGTTCATTTCCTCCAAGTTTTCAAGTTTTGGGGCATAGAAATTTTTATAATATTCAAAGATGATGTTCTGTATTTCTATGATATCAATTGTGATTTATCCTTTTTCATTTCTAACTGAACTTATTAAAGTCCTTTCCTTTCTGCTTCTGGTCAATCTAGGAGGAGGCCTGTCAGTTTTGTTTATCTTTTGTAAGTACCAACTTTTCGTTTCATTAATCTTTTGTATAGTTCTTTTGTTCTCAATTTCATTTAAGTTTCTTCTTTCGCCCATTAATTACTAAATTTTTAGTAGCTCTAGTAGTTTTTCAGATTGTATTTGAATGATTTTCTGTGTATAGGATCCAATTATCTTCTCTTGGAGAGGATTTTACATTTTCCTTTCTATTTTGGATGCCTCTTATGTCTTTATCTTGTCTAATTGCTCTGGCTATAATTGCCAATACATTGATGAAGAACAGTTTTGTAAATTGGCATCCTTGTATTGTTTCTGATCTTAGAAGGAAAATTTTCACTCTTTCACCATTTAGTATAATGTTAGCTCTGTGGTTTCATATATCATCTTTAATATGTTTATAAAGTTTACTTCTACTCCTAGTTTTCTATGTGTTTTTTATCATGCATAAGTTTGAAATTTTGTAAAATAATGTATCTGCATCAATTTCAATAACTACACGCTTTGTTTCAATTTTTCTATTAATATAATGCACTACATTGATTGATTTTCTTATGTTGAACCACCCTTGAAGTCCTGGCATAAACCCTACTTAGTATTGTTATATAATCTTCTTAATACTTAATTGGATTTGGTTTTGTAATTTTTTTTGAAGATTTATGCATTGATATTCTTAAGTGATATTAATTTGCAATTTTCTTTTCTTTGAAGTCAGGATAATGTTGGCCTCATTTAATGAGTCAGAAAGATTTCTGCCCTCTATAATTTTTAAGGAGTCTGGGAAACATTACTGTTAGGTTTTTTTTTTTTTTAATGTTTGACAGAATTCACCAGTGAATCCATATGTCTTTTCTTTGTTGTGAAGTTTTTCCTTACTGATTTAATCTCTTCATTTGTTATAAGCCAGGTCAGAGATTCTATTTTGTTCTTGAGTTTGTTTTGGAAGTTTGTGTATTTTTTAGCAGTTGTCCATTTCATCTCAGTTGCCTAATTTATTGGCATACAATTTCTCACAGTATTTTCTCATAATCATTTTTATTTCTGTAAAGTTAGTAGTTATGTACTCACTTTCATCTTCAAGTTTAGTTATTTGTGTTTTCTCTCTTTTTTTCTTCATCGTTTTACCTAAAATTTTGTCAAACCTTTTATCTTTTTACAGAATCAAATTTTGGTGTCATTGTATTTACTTATGGGGCAAGGGCAAATAAAAATGCCTCAAAGCTTTTCTAGAATTTTAAAGTTGTTTTTTTCTTGATTCAGCATTTGTTTTGTTGTAACTCTTTAACTATTTTCCACGGCCCTGATAAAATTGGTTCTGACAGTTATTGTTTGTTTTTACATGTTTCTGTGAGGCAATAAATGGTTGGAGTTGTTTTTTCCATGAGTTTGCTGACATCATTCCCCAGAAGTTGCTTTTTCTGGTGTATTGTGCTTGCACTTTGAGTCTACTTATCTCCGCATGTTTGCTTCATTTTTCTTGCTTTAGTTTACATGACAGAACATGATTGCCAATAGCTCATGAATTTCAGCCCAATGGAGATTGACTGCACTCTCTTTTTCAGTAGCAGTTGCAATATTCTTGAATAAAAGAGTGTAATTTGTGCAGCTTTGGTCAGATTTTCTCATCTGAACCAGTCAACTATGGTCAGGAACTGGGCCACATTATCCTTATGGAGGTTCACATGAAAACCATGTAGATTGATGTGGCAATGGCATGAAGAAGAAGGGGTGTTCTGGGATGTAATAACTAGATGTTTCATACAGATTGTAAAGTTTGACTTAATATATACTTGGTGAAATAAAGAGCATGTTGCCCTCAAAGATTCTGGCTCGATGGCTTTGAATATATTTTAAAGTTATTTCACAAACTATTATGCTCTCTAAATTAATAATTTAGCAATTCATTTGTCATCATTCCTCTTTGTATTAGATAAGTACCCTGTTTATGTTTAGTAGGACCTTTTATACTTGATGCTAGCCCCTATATATTCAGTGCACATTTCTCTAGTTACTTGAAAGAGTTAATAGACTTGTTAGTGATTTGACTTGTTTTCCTACAGTCATTTTTATTCTTGCAAAGAATAATGAAAAGGAGCATAATTTAAAGCCTTACAAAGCTGGATAGTAATCACAGATGCTAGTCTGTGCTGAGAAATAGCAGGTCAAGGCAGGGAGATATATTTTTGAGGTAAAACATTTTACCATTCATGAGACATCTTGGCTAGGTAAGAGTTACTTTCCAGCAGTGTCTTTTGTTGAATTTGAAAGACCACATGGACTGCATAATCTCTGTGGAAATGACTGTAGGCCACATACTGTCCTGTACAGCCAATCCTTTGCATACACACACACACACACACACACACACACACACACACACACACACAATAGTCTGTCATTACCTGGGAGAATATTAGCATATTTTAGCAGCCGCCTGGAGGAAAAAATGTCTTTTGCCATATTTCCTGAATATCTTCTTACAAATAGAATATTGATAAAATATGCAAAGAATTCTGTTACTGTTTTTTACTATTGTTTATTAATCAGAAATTCCACATCTTGAAATCGATGTGACTTATTGCTTTGTGGAGCATGACATTGAAGATGGCTTCCTACTTGCTGCATTGCTTTGCTCACTGAAGTATAACATTGTGGAATTTCCATTTAAATCCCTGTGCTTTCTGTTGATATCACTAGTTCATGGATGTCCCTTCTTCTTAAAGTACGTTTTTTGATTATGTCCAATTACAAATGATTATGAATCTTTAAAAAATGAGTAAAATAGTTTGGCTATCAAAGGGATTCTAAAAGAGACAATAGAATGTTTGTAGCACAAAATTAAATACTGTAAAATACATCAGATGTGATGGGAAGAATGAATCAATCTTCCCAAAGTATGGAGATGGGGACAATTAACAGAAAGAAAAGATACACTACAATCCTAATTCTTGCATCAGTCCAGGTATAGTATGCCCACTTAGGAGATATCTGGGCAAAGAAAGGCAGATCTATGATTTTATTTCTCTATGAGATTATGTTCTTATATATTATATGTCACACATATTTTCTTAAATAGAAAACCAGTGAAACAGCTATCTCCTTTTGGTATATCACTATATTTTACTAAGGGGAATAGAATAAATTATCAATAAAAAAGTGACAAATTTGTCAGATTATGTATCTATCACCTTAGAAAATGACAGCATGACGGCACAAGATTTTTACCTATAGGTTTAGAGGAAAAGATTTTGGTGAAAGTGCACAACACTGAACTTCTGGGCACAAGAGGAAGATGGTAAAGAAAAGCCAGATATTACAAGAGAACATTTTTTTCTCCATCATGCAATTCCATCTCAGTCAACTATGTATATAAATATAGATAACATTGACATGTAAGTTCAACTATTTTTAATTTTTGTGAATTTTTCTCAAATACACAAAAGTATAATGTGAGAACATCAATAGAATTTTCAATTTAAAATAATATTTGGCAATTCTCCTATCATTGTTTTTACTGAATCAAAGTGATTACCAGTAAAATTTAAATAGTTTTGTTTTTGATGGTTATTTCTGTAATACACTGCTATATTACCCAATTCTACAATCATGAACCAAATCCTGAATTAATTATAGAACATTAAAAACTAAAAAAGAATTGTTTACAATTTTAATATGTTAAATGCCATATGCCAAATAACTTCTTTCTTTTTTTTTTATTTCAGCATATTATGGGGGTACATATGTTTAGGTTATATAATTTGCCCTTGCTCCCCCGCCCCCCCAAGTCTGAGCTTCAAGCGTGTCCATCCCCCAGATGGTGGACATTGCACTCTTTGTGTATGCATATACCCGTCCCCTCCTCCCACCTCCCCACTGCCCGACATCCAATAAGCGTTATTCTTTTTTTTTTAATTGTTTGT
>RJWJ010033997.1:0-17527 GCA_004363605.1 Indri indri | reverse complement strand
AAAGGGGCCGGCAGTCTGGCTGCTTCCGGCCATGACCACGGGCGGGAGGCTGGACGGGCACGGTGGTCCCGGCCGCGCAGGAGGCCCTGGGACTTCCGAGCTGGGAACTCACAGCCTGGTGCCCGGCGAGGAGCAGGCGAGGACAGATCCTGGGGGCGGGCCAGTCCTCCTGGCATTTGTATGCAGGTGCAGGCCCACAAACATGAGCTGGCATCCATCAGGAGAAAATAAAACACTCAGAGAGAGCCGCCCTCAGAAGACAAACTGCCACAGGGCGAAGGGAGCGGCCACCTTCACTTGCTGGATGCTCACGTCTCGGGCCCACTCGGAAGGAGGATTCGTTCAACCCCTCGCAACAGGGCGATGGGAGCTGGGGGTCTTCTGCTTCTCAGAAAAGGAAACCAGGCACACAAAGGGCAATTGGGATTTGAACCCAGTTCCTAGCAGGGCCTTAAGTACTCTGGCACACCCCAAACCTCCCTTGATGGGGTGAGGCAGGGGGTCACCAAGAGTCATGTTTCCATGACGAAATCTCATTAATGTCCCCCCACCCCCCGAGCAGCAGGTCTGAGTCCAGCTGGAGACCACCTGCACCAGAGTGGGATACGGGGCACTTTCTTGAAAGAACGTTCCCAGGCCTGCTGGGATTGGCTAACCTGCCTTTTCCACATGATCCTAGTTGATTCTGAAGCACGCCTGATTTGAGACCACTGGCTTCGAGACTATTCTGATTTAGACAAAACTAGCTTTTTATTTGTCAGGCGAATAGGCCTTTAGAAGAGCTGCCCATGTGGGATCTGGGAGTGATAATAAAAATGGCACATTTATTGAGCACTTACTGTGTGCTAGGTCCTCTTTTAAGTGCTTCAGGCTCATTTCATCCTCAGCACAACTCCATAGAGGAGGTCATGTTATTTTCCCCATTTTACAGGTGAGAAAACTGAGGCACAGGGTGTTTAAGTTCCCTTTTACAACATTGCACAGAAAACGGCAGAGCCAGGATTTGAATCCAGGTGGAGAAGGCTCCAGAGCCTGCCCCACTACTGCTCTCACCTCACCCCGTCCTGGAGCCCACAGTCTAGCAGCAGAGGAAGAAGCATGAACAGGTTGTAGAATTCGCAGGAACGTGCACTAAGGAAGGGGCATTGGTGGGCTGGGGAAGCACAGGAAAGGGCCCAGAAAAGGGAGCTTATTGGAAAAGCCTTCTTAGTGGAGGCCTTTGAGAGTTGGGCTCTGACAGATGACTAGGAGTTTGCTGGGCAGATGTGGTGAGAATGGTGCTCTTGACAGAGGGAAGTAATTGCACAATGGTGTGGAGGTATATTTAGAGAAACGCCATGTGACAGCCACATGGGGGTGGGGGAGAACTTGGTGACTTAGAGGCCTTAATGAACTCCTGGCTAAGGAGTTAGGCTGCACCCCAGGACGACAGAGGTGTCACTGAAGGGTGAAGGACAGAGTCTCTGCACTGGAAAAGCCTGACCTGGAGCACGGCAGGGCTGGATTGGAGTGGAAAAATTGAAGGCAGGAGGATCCATGGTTCAGGGAGGCAGGGGGCGCAGAGCCAGGGCCGTAGCAGTGAGGAACACCCTGAGACAGACCAGACAGGACCGGGGCATGGCTACCAAGAGGGAGGCAGGAAAAGGGGTTTGTGAAAATTCTGGAAACTGGGAGGACGGGGCACCCAGGGGCAGGAGCAGGAGCGCAGATGGAGAGTCCTTTCACAGGCATGTTGAGTGGGGGCCCGAGGGACATCCAGGAAGAAATCGGAGATACCTGGGTGGGAGTCACAGGGTAGGTGGACCTTCAAGTCTGAGGCTGGGTGAGTCGTGGGTGGGGGGTCCTCGGTGGCATTCTCTCAAGTTCCAGCACCCAGCCTTGCCCACAGCAGGCAAACCCCTCCTGTGCACTGCCACGCCCACGCTCTCCCTTTCCCCTCCTCGAGGTGAAGGTGGGGAGGGGCATCTGTTCTGCTGTCCTCCGAGATGCACCCGATTGTCTTGGGGGGGGGTCTGCCTTCTCTCCGGGTGACCCCAGCACCTGCCGGGTGCCCTGTACATGCTTGAGGCAGCAAATGGGAACCAGGCCAGGTGTGCTGTGGTGCTGGGGGTCCCAGGGCAGGGCTTCCAAGGGGACAAGCTTTGGGAGCTCTCGCACCCCGACATGCCACCCACATGCTCACACATCCACCTTGGCACAGTGTGGCTGTGGGCAAGTTGCCACCCTCTTCATCTTCTTCATCTGTAAATAGAACTGCTAATACGGCGCTCTCAGGGAAACAGGGTCTAAACGGGGCCACGCAGACAAAGCCCTTAGGAAGAGGACGGGGGTGGGGTCAAGCCCTGGGGTGCAAGTCCAGACCCCCCCGACCCTCCACTTGAGGGCTACGTAGCCTTCGACGTGCCTTCAGTCTCCAAGTCTGAACGACGAAAATCAGAATTGCATGTGATCGTGTGAAGATGAAATATGCCAAATGCCTGTACACGGTGGGCCTCACTGTGCTGCGGCTGGCGAAACACCCTGAGGTTGGTGCCGTGCCCCGCCTTCGCTCAGCCGGGCACCTCTCACCCCTCCTTCCAGGGCCCGAGCCCTGTAGGGACCGCTGGGGGGTGGAGGTGTGCCCAGCTGGTGCCCCGGCCTCCTCCGCTGGGGCCTGGAGCGGGAGGCCGGTGGGCTGGGTCGCAGGGAGATCTGAGCTGTGGAGCTGGCGCTGGCAACAGGAGGGATTTGCATCAGATAATGGGTAAAGTGTCTTGTTATTCCATTAACTTGTGTAGCAACGACTGCGGCAGAAGGAGGGAGCGTTGGAAACCCACGAGCAGGGCAGGGGATGAGATTGCTGACCCCTAGCCAGCCCGGGGGCTTCCTGAGGGCACAGCAGCCTTGACAGGAGCTGCAGGGGTGGTCTCTGGGCAGAGGGGTGTGGGCGAGGCTGCGCCTCAGCCTGGACGCTCAGCCCCCAACCTCAAGGCGGGGACCCAGCTGGGGGCAAAATCCAGAAGCACATCCCTGGCACCACCAGCGCCAGCATTTCTCCATCCCCCCACCTAAGATTGTGCTCGGGGGGCTCTGCCCATGGCCGTGGTATTCAGCCTCCTAAATAAAAGCGGGGGTGCTGGAGCCAGCCGGATGGGGTTTGCATCCTGCCTCCAGCCTTTGCAAGGTGGGAAGTTGTACAGGTGCTCAGCCTTGCTGGGCTTCCTATAAAATTACATCTCATCACTGAGACCATGTCGTCAATCCTCTGACAAATCCCGTGGAGTCCCTACTACGTGCCAGGCACTTTCTAGGTACTGGAGACCCAGCAGGTAACAACGCGGGCTAAGTCCTACTGATGAAGTTTGCATTCCAGGTGTTGGGGGCACATAAATAAATAAGAAAAATACTAGAAGGGGATAAGTGCTATAAAATTTGGAAATGGGATAACGAGGGACTGGGAGGAGGGGTCTTTTAGAGAGTGATGAGGGAGGCGGTGACACTGGAACCGAGGCCCAGGTGACGTCGGCAGTCGTGGGAGGGCCCTGGTGGGACCGGAGGGGCACGTTCGAGGAGACGAAGGAGGCCGGTGGGGCTGAAGCGGAGTGGGCACGACCTCAGGACGGAGGGGAGCTGAGTGGCGCGGCCGTAGGATTCGGTTTGGTTGAAAACACCACGGCGGTCCCTGGACGTTCACAGCAGGGGACGGGGGCAGGTTCAAAGGGCTCCTGCTGCTGGCAGGGGCTGGATCGCAGGGCCAGGGTGGTGCAGGGTCGCTGAAAGGAAGCTGGTACAGCCATAGGCAAGACAGCGGAAGGTGGGCGGTGAGGCTAGTGCAGGGGGAGAGGGGACCGGGCCCCGACAGGGCTGGGTTTCAAAGGTACTGTCTGGACCTAAGAATGATAAGTGGGTGAGGGGAAGGGTGGGGACAAGGACGGCAAGGACTACCTGAGACTCTGTGCGTTGGCGGAGAGCTTATGTAGCGTGGCAGCTTGCACAGAGCACGTGGTTGGTAAATACCGCCCGCTGTAGAAGCGAAGTGTTCTGCACCAGGAACAACCTTTGAAAGGGACCAGCCCTGCAGGTCACGCAGACTCGCATTTCTGGTCTCAGATTCCTGGGCTGGGCCAGGTGACTTCCAAGGGGAGCATGGAGGACTCTCTGCACAGGAAGGGGGCAGGCAGTCACATCGCCCAACGTGTGCAGTGACAGGATGCGCACCGGACAGGGACCTATCCGAGGTCACCAGGCTTCTTGGGGCAGAGTGAGAACCAGAAGCCCCATGAAATCCCCTCTGGAAGCCCAGGCGTGAAGCCCGGCAGCACCTCCCTCCGGCGTCCGCTTCCTGACCCTCCTCTGGACCCCTGGGCTCCGGTAGCGAAGTCCAACCTCAGCCTTTGTGCTGCTCTTGCCTCTTCCCGAACCTTCCCATGCCCGCTGCAGGTCACTTGGCCCCTCTGCACCCTCTCACCCCAGCTGTCCCGCACAGGTGACCCAGGCCTCCCCGGGCCTTCAGGGTTTCCCAGAGCCGGCCATCAGCTTGGGTCATCCCAAGGGTCAGGTCATTACCATTGCCTCATCTCCTTCCACGGGCCACTTGGAGGGACTCTCCAGCCTCATGCCAGGAGAGGCTGGCATGGCTGCTACAGTCCCACCCCATGGCGGACGGGCGCCCAGGTAGGACTGGCCCTGGCTCCTGGCAGCCAAGCCACACAGGATAGACCCACCTTTCCTGCTGGGACACAGCCCAGGCGGAATCCCCCTTTCTTCCTCTTGGACCAATTCGGATATGAGTCAGGGAAATTCTCATGAACAGTTTTCCCTTCTTCCTCCTCCCCTACTACGAGGGCATGAGCAGGCGCAGCCCCACATGGCAGAGAAGGAGAGGTGGAGCCAGTGGGAGCCAGTGCCCAACCTGTCTCTGGTGAGGTCACCCAGGAGCTGCAAGCCAGCAGGCATTCCTTCCTCCAGTCTCTGGGGGCCCGGCCCTGTGCTGGGCCCAGACTCAGAATACAGGCTTTACACTTAACCCCAAAGCAGTCCCTGCCTCACTTGGGGCCAAGTTCAGACAAGAGGCAATCAGGGGCTTAAGTGGCTGCCAGAGAAGGCCAGCGCCTGGTTATTAAATATTAAGTGGCAAGAGTCTAGGAACATATAATTGCAAATGAGACTCTGGAGCAGATGTTGCCAACAGCTTGGACTGGCGCTCACAGTTGGGACCAACAGGGGATTTCAAGTCACCAAGCCAGGCTGTTGGCAACTGCCCTACATTTACTGGGCACCTGCTGGGTGCCAGGCCCTGAACTGGATGCTGCAGGTAGAAAGATTGACCAGATGTGGTTCCAGCTTCAAGGGGTTCCCGGTCTGGTGAAGAAAACCAGTCAAAGTAAGCAAAGACTCCTGATCATAGGTAATCCTAGGGGTGGTGTGGGCCCCAGGGAAATTCCTGGAAGCGGTTGAGGAACTGAGGCTTCAGAGGGGAAATGAGCCAACTTTGAAGGATACATTCAATCAGTTAGTCATTCAACAAACATTTTTTCAATATCTACGGTGTGCCAAACAGTGTAGACTCTGGGAAACAAAGTACTAAATAAGTCAAATTCTTTCTCTCTTGGAATTTACAATAGAGCGAGACTTGCAATCCACGGATGGACAAGGGTTTGTACCATAAGAGGCAAAGAGGATAGAGCCCATGTGAAGATTTGGAGGCATGGAGAAGTAAAGTAGATCCAAGGTGAGCAGGGAGTTCAGTGTGTCTGCACATGTACAGGAGGGAGAGATGGGGTGGCTGGTAGTTGGAGCCTGAAAAGCCGCCAAGTTGAAGAGTTTGGGTGAGTCCTGGAGGGTTTCAAAGTACAGTGGAATGATCTCCCTCAGGGACAGTCCATGTCTCCGAGGTTCCCTGGGATAGAGCATAGTCTGGTGTTTTAAGCTGCCATCCTGAGACAGGGTAAGAAGGAGACACCCCAGTGGACACGCTTGTGAACGGGGCTGCCTGGCTAGCTGCGCAGCCCCACCCCGAGCTGGGTTCCTGAGCCTCCGGTGCTGGAGGATCTCAGAGGAGCTGAACCCCGCCCCTCTACTCTCCTGGCACCTGCAGCCTGTTACACCAGCTCCTGAACTGCTGAAAACATATCTTGGGAACACAGGCGCCTTTGTCTTTGCCAGGAATTCAGTCCCTGCAGAAGGTAGGGGGCGGGGGGTGGGGAGTAATATGAGATCCCAGGCCATTCAGGCAACAAGTCCTTGCCCAGCGAGGAAGTGAGGAAAGATTCTAGTTCAACATTCCTAAGACTGTCCCAGCTGGCTGGACCTCTCTCTCTCCACTGCCCTGTCCAAAGCCAGGGGAATGGACGAGATGAACTTTCAAGGTCATTCTCTGGCCCCGATGCTATCAGAAGAAAGGCAAGAGCAGTGGGAAAGGAGAGAAGAACTGCATTTGAAGATGCTAAGATCCCTGGAGGATTAGAGTCTTGAATATGGTCCTAAGAGCCTGAAACTGCATTAGGCTGAGATTCTAGAAATCTATAGATCTAAAATTCTGAGATTCTAGACACCTGTGATTCTAAGACTCTAACTTGATTAGGGGTAGGCAAACATCATAGCCATCACGTCCTCTCAATAAAATCCATGCCTGCAGAGAGAACCCCACACCCATAACTCCAAAGCCAAGCAGGCTTATTTTCCCCCCCTGCCTTTAAATTGTCTTCTTGCTGCTCGGTGTCTGCTCATCTGCACACCCCCCTCCACAGTCCCTCCTCCAAGCCTGGCAGCCACACATTTGCCATCTGCATATAACCCAGTGATTAGCACCGCCGAGCAGGAGAGGAGGGGTGCGGTAAGCACTGCCTGCCAGTCAGACGGCCTTAAGTCGACCAGGCTGCAGGGAGTCACCCCGGCTCCCTGAAAGGGCTGAGCAGGGGAGGGGAGACACCCTCCTGCAGACTCAGACACACACCAGGAGACACACAAAGGAAGGCCCCAGGCACACAGACACACAAAGACACAGAGAGAGATATGCACGCCACACACGGACATCGCAGATAGCACACACCCACACGTGTGCAGCACTCAGACATGCAAACAAACCAAACATACAGAGACAGGCACACAACCTTGCAGGGACACACACCTGGACACACAGACATGCGAAACCACGGAGGAAGACATGCACAGCACACATGGATATTTGCAGTGCAACATAGACACACACACACCCATAGAGACACAACCACATAGCAAAACACACCGTGTAGGTACAAACACATGCAAACAAACCCAAACAAATAGATATAGACTCGGAGTCACACAGACCAGCACGCTCCCTGGGGGAAAACAGTGCTGAGTTGTTAGCACATGCTGCAGATGAGAGCTGTCAGAGAGTCATTCTTCCCATCCCATCTCCCACTGCCGCTCACTCATGGGATATTGTTTAGGGCCTACGATGCACATAGCCTGGCACCGGGCCCCTGGGAGACCTGGGGGCTGTGACACAGTGGAGTGGAAGGGAGGAATTCAGTTGGTCCCCCGGGAGCTCAGAGGCAGCGAGAGCACAGATACGCACAGGGTTCAGGAAACCATTTCCAGAGCCGTACAAAATGGATTGCCCAGAAAGGTAATGAGCTCCCCACCACTGGAGGCAATCTAGTGCACCCAAGGCTTTTGAGCATCGGATGGGAGAATGGGTGCCAGGGAAATCGAAGGCCTTTAAAATCCCATCAAGCCCTTATATCCTCTCTTTCTATCAATTTCCCTGGGCTTCAAAACGGTAGTCTCCACAATTTTTTGTATCACATTACCTATTAGTAAAAACATTTTAAACATGCACCCCCAATGTATGTATATTTGTTTATTTACAAATGTGTTATACACATCTTTGCCTAACATGCCATATACTTCATAGAACATACACAAAAATAAAATAACTTGAAATAATGAGATAAAAATATATAGAGATTACTACCTTAAAGGACAGGTGGAATGGAAAGGAAAGTGATGTAACATTTACTGAGTACCTCCTGTGTGCCAGACTTTTGATGTGTATTATTTCTTTGACTCTTCGAAATAGCCTTGTAAAGAGACAATCCACTTTACAGATGAGAAATTAAGTGGCAGCCAGGCAGAGTCCGTTACCCACAGTCACACACCTGGAGCTGGCAGGAAAGGGGCTGAGATTTGCATGGAGTCGGGGAGAGAGCCCTGTGGTTCTGCAGGCAGCAGTTGCAAGGTTGGGGACCCGAGGGACGGCACAATTGTCAGGAGCCCTGAATGACAGCCTTGAAGCCAAGCAGCAAGTACAACGCTCAAGCCACAGGCACAGGTGGGCTAGACACAGCCTTTTCTGTCCCTTAAATCTCGCTGCTCAAAATATGGCCCAGAGACCAGCAACTTCGGCCTCACCTGGAAGCGTACGAGACATGCAGAATTGCGGCCCCGTGGCAGACCTACCAAGTCAGGGTCTGCATTTAACAAGATTAAAGTTTGAGAAGCCCCGAATTACTTCAGTTCACCTGGACTGTGACCATATCCCACGGAGAAGCTGGGAAGCAAGCCCAGCCTTGGTCGTGCTCGGGGCTCCCTCCTCTCCAGAGCCTGCCCAGTTCCAGGGCCTTAGAGTCCCCGAGCATTTGAGGTGGCTTCCAGCTGCCTGCAGCTCCTCAGCCTGACCCCACAGTGGCTCCCACCCTGCCCTGAGTAAAAGCTGAAGGCCTCCCCCTGGCCTGTGAAGCCCTGCGGACCGGGCATTGCTCCCTCTCCACCTGTCTCCCCCTCACTCACTCTGTTCCAGTTTCCTGGCTGCCCTCGAACTTGCGCCCCAGGGTCTTTGCACTGGCTGCTCCTCTCATGCAGTGTCCCTACGGCTCTCCCTCACACTTCCTTCGGGAAGCTCCACTCCCTGAGCCAGACGCTCCCTGAATAGAACAGCACCCCCTGACTCATGGGTTCCTCCTCCCATGCCCGCACCGGAATGCGAGCGCCCTGGGTGCAGGAACCGTGACTATCTCGATTCTAGTACCCAGCACAGCACCTGGTGCTCAAAAAACATCTGTTGGCTGCGGGAGGCCGTGCCACTGCCCCACCCCAGGGGCCCCTCTGTGTCAGCAGCATGTGGGGCCTGCGGGGAGGGCAGAGGCTTGAGACTCGGGTCAGGCTTCCTGCGGCCACCGTGAGGCCTTGCCCCTCCCGGTCCTGCTGGGTTGGGGGCTGCACCCCTGCTGGCCTGATCCCCTCCAGCCTCTGCAATGCGCTTTCCCTCTCCCCAGCCCCTCGCGGTCCTCCCCGGGAGTCCCCCCAGGTTTCGACTTCACTAAGGACGAGGGGGAGCCGAACTTGGGGCCTGTTTCTGCCTGAACCCCTGGGGCACCTATTCGTAATGCTAAAGCCAACTATCTGCTTGACACCTGGGGAAAGAAACATGAAGAGAACAAACACACGCTAGTATTTTCTAACTTGGCCAGTCACGCCTGTAGGCAGTGAGACCTCAGGGCACCCAATTCCACCTCCGTGCCTCAGTCTTCTCGTCTATTCCATGGGGACAGTTACTGCCTTTTTTGCTGAAGAGAGAATGAATGAGACTTAGTGAGAAAGAAAACTGTAAGGGTGGAATTTCAGGTTTGAGCCAGCGCGGTGTTGCAGGCAATGGGGGAGAGGGTTGTCAGGGGGGATTGGGAGTAAGGAGGGGGACCAAGGGATTTGGTATCAAGAGATCCAGGTTCATGGCCCTACGTGGCCACTCATGCGGTATGTTGCCCAGGCAGAGCCTGTGTTTGCTCATCTGTACAATGGGTACACTGTGCTGTGAAGCTCCCATGAGGTAACCGGCCAAAGGGCTCCAGAAAGAAGCCCTGGAGGGACTTCCCAGCCCACCTCCCTCCTTGCTGCAGTGGCAGTGGCAGCACGAAGGCCATGCTACCCAGAGGCCACGTCCCAGCTCACCAGAGGCTGCGGCAGAGAAAGTGGTGTGCATTGCTTGGGCTTTCCCGGAGAACCAAGCCAGTTCCTGCCCTGGGATGGACACTTCCTCTCGGGAACAGGAATGAAGCCAACTAGAGTCTTGGCCTCCCTGCCTGGGAAGGCAGCTGGAAGTTCAACAAGGACACCTGTTCCTCGAGGACAGCCAGGCCAAACCAGGCCCTCGGGGTGCGGGAGCCTAAACCCCTCAGAGCTGCCAGGGCCCGTATGGACAGAGTCGCTTCCTGCATCCTGCTGGATTCCTTCTTTCGCTCCGTCAGCAGCCATTTCCTGAGGCCCCACTCCAGGTGCTGGGGAGCAGAGGCAAAGACCCCACGTGGAGCTCAAACCGGAGTGGAGAGAGCCACGGCAACCCGTCAAGAACTAGAAATGCTATCAAGAAAAATAAAGTGGGGCAAGGGGACAGGAAGCAATGGGACAATTTTAGCTAGAGTGGTCAGGACAAGCTTCTCTGAGGAGGTGACACTGGAGCAGAGACCCAAAGGAAGAGTCAGGCGAGCTAGGCAGCTAGCTGGGGAAGAGGGTTCCAGGCACAGAGAGCAGCAGGTGCAAAGGCCCTGAGGTGAGCACCTGCTGGGCTTGCTCAAGGAATATTGAGAAGGTGGGTGTGGCTGGAGTGGAGTGAGGGGGAGGATGGGAGAAGCCAGGTCAGAGAGGGTGGGGGTGGGGAGATCACGTAGGGCCTTGTGGGCTACACTGGAAACTTTGGGTTTTATTCTAAAAGATAAGAGGGAAGGCTAGTGGGAGGTGTTGATTGAAGGAGGGATAAGGTGTGGAGTCCAGGGAGGAAGCAAGGCCAGTGAGGAGGTGACTGCCCCAATCCTGGTGAGAAAGGAAGGTGCTGGGACCAGAGTATAGTGCAGGTGGAAGGAGTGGTCAGACTCTGGGTTTGTTCTGAAGGTGGAGCCACGAGGATTGGCTGACACGTCTGTGAGTGAGGAAGGAGAGAAAGAGATGAGCCAAGAGACGCCATGGCATTTCGCCTGAGAAACTGCATGAGCAGAACCGAGATGGAGAACGTGGGACAGGAACAGGCACCAAACATTGTTCTCAGCTGCCATTTGCTGATACATATTCTCTCTCTCTCTCTCTCTCTCTCTCTCGCCTTGTTACCCATTACTCCTGCCCTCGACCTGTTTTCAGATGGGAAACTGAGGCTGAGACCCACCCAAGATCAACCAGCTAGTCAGGGGCAGAGCCTGGAATTGAATGCACAGCTCTCAGCCACTGAGCTGTACTGTCCCATCAGGACCAGAGAGAGTTAGGGTCATTGTTCATCCATTGCTTCACGCATCAGATCCCTGTGTGCCTATGGCATGTCAGCAGGGCCCCACGGAAGGACCTGGAAACCATCAAGCCAGCACCTCCATGGTGATGGAGACCCAGAGAGGGCACCACGGGGCATCCCAAGCACACAGCAAAGTAGAAGCCAGAACAGAACGTGCAGAGGTTGGAAGCAGGGCTGGGGAATGAGAGCCCGTGGATTCGAAGCGTGGATCTGGAGCTCTCAAGCCGTATAGTCTTAGACAAGCCGCTTGAGCGCTCTGTGTCTCAGTTTTCTCATCTGTGCAATGGGGCTGAGAATGGTGTCCCTGCAAGAGTCGCAGTGAGGAGTCATGAGAAAACCCGCTGAAGCCCTTCAGGCCCGGGGCTTAGCAAGTGCTCCTACATTTTAGCTGTGATTGGTACTGCTACTGGAACCCAGGTCTGTCAGTGCAGGCTGAGACAATCTGCCTTTGCATCACCATCTGGTAGGGGACCCACTCCCAGAGGTGTAGGGGGAGGCTAAGCTCAGCACAGCTGGGCTCAGTTCTGGGGCAGATCCTCAGAGCCTGAGAACAGTGTTTAGGGCCTGACAGTGTGGTCCCGCCCCTGAGGAGCTCAGGCGAGCTGCCTGCCTGCCTGCCAAGTTGCTTAGTCTCTGACTTTCCTGGGAAAACACTAATTACAGCAAAGCTCCCCCAGGCCCTGGCCCGGGGATCTGTCGCAGCCCCTCAGCTTCCGAGAGCTGGCTGCAGCCTCTGAGCAGGTGCTGTCCTGCCCTCTGTCTTCTCCTTAGGGGGATGGGCACCAGAGGAATGCACAGACCCACCAATAGGGACGCTGGGGCTGGGCTTAGGAATGATTCCCACCTTGGCTTGAACAGCAGTCTATTCAATGGTTCTCAAAGCGTGGTCCCTGGACCAGCAGCTGGGGCCTCGTTAGAAATGCAAATTCTCAGAGCTTACCCAAGACCTACTGAATCAGATGCTCCGAGGGTGGGGCCCTGGGATCCGCGTTTTAACAATCCCTCCAGGTGATGTTCATACCCGCTCAAGTTGGAGAAGCCCAGCTCTGATTCCTGTGCAGCTGTGGCAGAAGGGAGGGGACCGCAGGGAGGCGATCGTAAAGCCGGGTGGGCTGAGGCACAGGCTCAGGGGGGCCTGCCTTCAAATCCAGGCTCTGCCGATTCCTTACCCTGTGATCTTGAGCAAATCACTTTTTTATTTAATACATATTATCGGCAACCCGCTGTTCACTGTTGAAGGCCCTGGGGCTGCAGCTCTGAGACAAAACAGTGGTGGTAGCCAACGTCTTTACGTGTATGAATTCATTTAATCCTTATAAGAAACCTTTTAGGTAGGGTCCTATGATTACCCCAATCTGGGCAAGGGAGGCACTCAGATGGTCAGAGTAACCTGCCCCACAGCTAGGCGGACAGGGCGCGGGATTTGACCCGGACAAAATGCAATAAAGACACAATACTGGCACAAAATTAAGTAGGGCAGAGGACAGGGGGCATCCTGGGGCAGGGGTGGCCTGGCGTGTGAGCACAGGCCTCTCAAAGTCTCAGCTTTTTCACCTGTCAACCGAGGGAATTATTAGCACCCCCTCCCAGGTGTGGCATGAATGTGTCACAGGAACCAGTCTGGACAGCATGGTAGGTGCTGAACAAATGGGAACTGTTATTTTTTTGGAAAACTGAGTTCAAATCCTGACTGGTTCAGCCACCCGCTCGCTGTGTATCCTGGAGGAGTCTCTCCATCCCTCAGTGTGCCTCAGTTTCCACAGCTATGAAATGGGAGTGATGACAGCCACCAGGGAGAAGGGCTGTTGTGAGCCTCGGAGGGAGCCCACGTAAGGATCAGAGGACATGGCAGGGCTCAGCAAGGCCACTCCCGCCTCCCACCCCCATCGCCGCTGTCTCTCCAGCCCAGTCAGCAGCTTCTCTCCGGGGCAGTTGGTTCCCGGTCCGGGCTGCCCGGGAGGCCATGCTGTTTTTATTTTTATTGTTCTGGCTTCACAGCTGAGGCTTCTAACTCCAAATGGCTCTTCTTGCCCAGAAAAATAGGTCGTTGGCAGCTCCAGCCTCCTGACAGTCCCCACACAAAGGCAGCCTGGCGGGCCTGCCTGCTGACGCCAGCCCAGGGTTACGGGAAGCGGGAGCAGAGCGTGGGCAGGGCCGGAGTGGGGGCCGAGCAGGTGCCAGTGTGCCCTGGCAGAGTGGCCCTGGTCAAGTCACATTCTGCCTCTGGGCTTGTCTCCTCACCTCTAGGAACCCAGTGGACTTCCTGAGGCTCCAGCGAGATGAAGACTACCGAGAGACCCGGCGCGCACAAGTACGCCATGGCCCTGCCTGCAGAGGCCAAGCTCCAGATGGGCCCCGTGTTTTCACATCTGTGCCACCATTGACACAACCTTGTATCGGCGTTGCCCCTGTTATTTCTATTTCACAGATGAAAAGACTGAGGCTCAAAAAATTTTTTTTGCCCGAGTTGCATAAGTCAAATCACAAAGTCTTAGCTTAGTTCTGATCCCCTCTCCTCCTGCTCATTCAAGTCCTTCCAGCAGACCCTGGAGGACAGGCAAGGGATGTGATCTGACCTCTATAAAAGGATCCCTCGGGCTGCTAAGTGAGGAACAGGAAGAACAAGGTGGCAACAGGCCACCCAGGTGAGAGAGGTGGAGCTTTGCTGACAAGTGCTGGCAGATCGCCCTCTAGGAGCAACAGGGAAGAGTCCAGGCTCCCATCTCCCCTCCTCAGTGAGACCTTCCCTGATCCCATTTCCAACTTGCACCCCAGCCCTCTCATCAGCACTGGGGCACCTTCCCTTCTTTATCCTCCCGTAGCACCTATCTCCATCTCACAGACTAAACATGTTAGTGAGGGTTTGTTTCCCCCAGTAGAATGTCAGCTCCTTAAGGGTAGGGATTTTTGTCTGTTTTTTTTTTTTTTTTTAATATTTTGCAACTGCTGCATCCCCAGTGCCTGGCACATAGTAGATGCTTAATAAATATTGTCGAGTGCACAAATGAATATGTATGAAGGCAGTTCGATTTCAATCTAGGGCAGCCCAGACCGCCTGCTATGGGGGTGGCTGATTCACACTGGTTATGTGCCATCATCTCTCTACGAGACCTCAGGTAAGTTGTCCTTCTGCCTCAGTTTGCCCATCTGCCCAGTGGTCTCAATGACCTCTCAGCTTTGAGATTGGCCAAGGGTGATTTTTATGTGGACAGAGAACAAGGCTCAGGGCCCCCTCCTGGGCAGAAGTGAGGACAAACCGGCCCCTTGTTGGGAAGCCCTGCTGAGCGCCTTTGCCAAAGGTGCTATGTATAAATAGCAGGTGGTTCAGTTATGATCCTTCCTTAATCCCCAGTTTCCTAATCCCAGGCAGGTTTGTGTGTGTGTGTCTTGGGGAACGGTGAACAGCAGAGCCTTCTGGAAGACCACGGCAGCCGGCCGCCTCTTCTCTGACCTCATCAGCAGCCCCTACCCCATCCCACCCCAGATGGACTCTGGTACCAGATTTTCCCAGCAGCCTCATTGGTCACCTTCAGGGTTCCAGCCAGATGGGGCCTGAGGAGTTGGAGACTTGCCCTGCCCCCCAGCTCACATACTAGGATGACCCCAGAACAATCTCCTTCCTCACTGGTGCCCGATTCCACGCTCCCCTCTCCCCAGCCCACTCTCCACTCACAGTGTGGCCTTTAAAACACATAAATCAGCCCAAAGCCCTCCCCTGCTGAAAACCCTCCAATGGTTTCCCATCTGCAGAATAAATGCAGATAAACCTAGGCCTTCAAGGCCACCCAGCTGCCAGCTGGACCACCCTGCTCCCTCCCGCACTCTGTCGCCTCCAGCCAAGTTGGCCTCGGGGCCTTTATCTGTCCTGGTCCCTCTTCCTGGAACACCTTTCTCCCCAGGTCTTCACCTTTCTTATCTCCTTCCATGTGACTCAGGTCCCCGTTTCTCAGGGAGGCCTTGCCTGGCTCCCTTATCTAAATGCACTCAGCCCTCTCACTCTCGGAGCTCAGTCTTCAGTTGTCCGTTAATTCTTTCTACTTGCTTACACATCTGTCTCCCCCACTGGAACGTAAATTCCTCGTGGACAAGAACCTGTGTGGGTCACCATGGTGCTCTCCCACATCCGACAAAATGAAAATTCCCCTGCACTGCAAATGCTGCCCAGAACCCTGTGGGTTCCCAAGGACTGTCATCAGACACTGTACTTACTTCCCAAATGCTTACGTTGCACTTGGTACGTGCGTGGCTCTTTTTGAAGTGTGGTACAAACATTAATTCGTCTAAGTCTCACAATAGCCTTTTTAGGTTGATATTTGTGTTGGCCTCATTTCAGATGGGGAAGCTGAGGCCAAGAAGCGGTAGGGTATTTGACAAGTACACACAGCTCACAACAGGTGGCCGAAGGGTTTGAACCCAGGGAGTCTGGCCCATGCTCTCAAGAGCTGCACCCTGCCTGCTCCCATCTGTCTCAGCACAACAGCAGGACCAGGCGTTTGACCAGGAGGCTGGGGTAGGGGTGGGGGTGGTCACTTTGCACAGGTCTTTAGCCTGGGAATCAGGAATTCAAATCTTTTCCAACTCTAGGCCTTGCTGTGTGGCCTTGGGCGAGTGTACTCCCTCTCTGGGCCTCAGCTCCCTCTCCATTCACAGGCCTGGGCCTTCTCCCACCTTGCTCCATTTATATCCTCTTAACTGCCACCGTGTGAAGCCCAATTGGTCCTCTCCAAGCTTATTTCCAATTCAAAAACCCTCCAATTAGCAGAGGGTCTTGAACTCCTTTCTCTCCCCACAGTGCAGAGCCTTCTTTTGCCAGATGCCCACAGCGCTCTCACCCCCCATCACTGACCTGGCTGCCACTGGGGACACAGTGTTCCCTCAAGAGAGGGAACACGGGTTGCTTTTGCCACGGAGAGGTTCTGCCCGCTCCAACTCCAGGCCTCTTGCCCATCCAACTCCTGTCCCCTCGTCTTCCTCATTGCCTGTCATTTTCCTGGAGCCCCGGCCTTCAAGGCTCCCACTCTCCCCCCTACACCCCTGCCTGGGCCTTCCCTACCCCCTGAATCTGCCCTCTGAGCCAGAGAGGAACCAGGCCAGAGAGCTCCCACCTCCCCGGGAGGCCCCTGGCCCTTCCCAGCCACAGCCCCCTTCCCGCTACCTCTCCTCCCTGCGCCTCTTTTCCAGGCGGTACTGAAGTCCTTCCTACACACACGCTATTTTTGTACCATCACTCTCTTCTTCCTCTCCCCCTTCCCCCTACATTCACTTACTTCCTGCTTTTCCTTCACCTCCGCCCAGCCCTGGAAGAATCGGGCCCCTCTGGCCGGCGCCCACCCCGAGAGGGCCTTCAGCTTTGGGGCTCAGGGGCAGGGCACCTCGGGGAGGGGCAAAAGGCAGACACGCACCCACACCCACCCCTCCACGCCCCCTCTCCTCCGCCGCCTCCAGCCTCTCGCCCCAGGGAAGCGGGACTAACCGCGGCCGGAGTCCGGAGGCGAGGGGAGGTCGGCCGCAATTTCCCCGGTCCACCTTAAGAGGACGGTGTAGCCAGCTCGCGGCGCTGACCTTAGAAAAACAAGTTTGCGCAAAGTGGAGCGGGGGGCCCGGCCTCTGGGCAGCCCCCGGCGGCGCTTCCAGTGCCTTCCAGCCCCCGGGGGAGGCGCAGGTCCGAGCCTGGCAGGGAGCGGGAGGGCAGAGGGGGCCGGGTCGGGGCTTCGGGCGAGCCGCGCGGGCTTCTGAACTGGCACACAGTCGGCGCGGGAGGCGCGTCCAGTCCCGAGCCCGAGCGGGCTGCGGCGGTTCGCGGGGCCGCCTCCCGGGGCTGCAGCCGGGGGCCCGGGCGGGCGCGGGGGGCGACGCTGCCCTCCCCGGCCCGGCGCGCGGCCCTCGCTCCCTCCCCCGGGGCGCGCTGCTGGAGGGCGCGCAGGCGGGCGCTCGCTCGCGGAGACGGTGCCGCCGGGGCCGGAGCCCCGCAGCCCCCGGGCAGGCGGGAAGACGCGAGGGGGGGGAAGGGAAGGAGGGAGGGGACCGGGCTGCCGGCAGGGCGGGGGCAGCGGCCGGGACTGCGGGCCGGGAGCGAGCCGAGCCGCCGGCGCCGCGAGGAGCCCGGGCGGGGCAGGTGGGCAGCGGCGGGGGCGGCTCCGCGCGGCCGGGCTCGGCCGTGCTGCCCCTCGCCCCTGCCCGCGCGGTCCTCTCTCCCGCGCTGTCTGCCTCGGTCTGCGCGCCGCCTCGCTCACTCCTCGCTCTCGCTCTCTGCTCCTCTCTCTTTCTCCCCCTCTCGCCTCTCGGTGTCTC
>RJWJ010033996.1:0-17508 GCA_004363605.1 Indri indri | reverse complement strand
GCCAGTAGCTGACTGTTTTGTGCTCAAACCGACTTATTGGTTTCTTTGAAGTTACATATAAAAAAATAACACGGTGCTTCCTGGGTAACAATTGGTTTAGTCTATATAGTTGCAAGCAAATACTCTTTGGATTTAACAAAATAAATGAATGTTTCGACCAAGACTTTCTTCAAGATCTGATTTGTTTTTTTAAAAAATCCCATTTTGGGACTGACTCCTCGATCTGATTTCTGGAATATCATTACAGTGTGAGGCAGAATGAGCTCTTGCTTGTAACTGTGGTTGCATGCCTCCACGTGAGTAGAATATCTTGCTTTTTATTGCATTGCTTCTCTCTTCTAATACAGTGCAGCTTTGCACTCTCCACGGCTGTTTAAATTGATACAAAAAGATTCTTAAGTCAGGCTGATTTTCAACATTTTTAAAGCTTTTATTAACTTTTTTTTTGCTTTTTAATAATAAAACAATTAAATTAGGATAATAATTATTATAAATCTTTAAAGTATAACATAGCCTCTGTTTTCCCCATCCTCTTAATATTATAAACCAAATTATGTACTATTTTCTCTTGGCATTCTATAATTGTTTCTTTAAATTGCATATTTCTTTTGTGTATCACACGTAGCAAACCTAATATTTTTCCTGAGAATCAGAGCACAACTAAAACAGCTTTCCATCAAATAAAGATGTTTTATTTATTAAACCTTGGATTTTAATTTTAATTACTTGAAATTATGATATTTTGTGAGCTAAAATAGAAAAGTACATAGATATAAAATTATTTAAGGATCTATTTCATAGTGATTGAAATTAAGGTAATCAGACTTCTCAAGTCTCATTATGCCTAAAAGAATTAGATAATTAAACAAAAATTTTCTTTGGCTTTTATTTTATAGTACCTGATTTTCTTTTCCATGAAGAATTCAGACACAAACCCAAGTAGAGCTTATGATTAGTGCCTGACAGCTATACAGTGAATCAAAAAGAACACACATATTCCTAATCACTACAAATATGATTATTGGAAAAACAGATGCAGTTATAAAAATGAAATAGAGCCTCATTGTTCTCAGCAGTATTTGGCACATAGTAAGCATGCTACCAATATTAGCTGTAATCACCACCACCACCACCACCATCATTGTCATCATCATCATGTTCCCAAACTCTTGGTGCCCTGAATGAGTGTTGCAGCCTTTGGTTAAAAGAACAAGCCACCATGATGAAGTTATTTTGTTAATGTGTTCAGTCTTTATTAACTGAGAAAAGAAAATGTCTGTCTGTAAGAACTAAAGTGTGCTCCCAGTGAAATAGGGTGACCTAAAAACTTGAATTTTTCTCTCTTTTTAAAACGAAGTGCTTAGATCTATAGAAATGGAAATTATATGTAAACAAGGATCTTAATTTTATAAATCCTTTGAAAATTTTGCTGATATTATCTTTATGGACAGGAAGGACAATCAATATATGTTAGATGAATTATAGCTGGTGAATTTGTCTCCAGTGGTATGCTTTGGGGTTTTGTCCTGTTCAATTGTTTTTTTCAAGCTTTGAAGAAGGAAGCTTTAATAAACATAGTTACAAAATATACAGATAAAGTGAAATCAAGATGGATAGTTAATATGTTGGAATATTGGGATGAAATTAGCAAACTAATATTTAACACATCGAAAAAAAGTTTTTTCTTGAGGCCACGGTGTTTTATTACAAAATAGAATAAAAACTTCAAAAACACAATGATCCTTTCTAATTTAATGAAATATTTGTTATTGTTTATTGTTTTCTGTGCATGAGCTCTATGCAATTAAACTGTCAATATTAATTGTAACAATAAGAACATCGACAAGTAAGATTTTCATGAACCAATTACAGGGTTTTGCCCAGGATACCACCCATCACATAACATGTATGCTACAGCATGTTGGCAGCGTGAGTTGCCTGCACACCATGAGGCTCCCAAGGTAAAGAGATGTATAAGTTACATAAGCTTCACAAGGCCCCGGGCTCAAAACTAGAATGTGTTAAATACAACTCATATGGCAGTTAATGTGTTAAGGGAGATAAATATTATATTTTGCATTTGAGTCCAAACCCAAAAATGCACAAGCATAAACACACACAAACACTTTATGTTTTTAGACTGAGACACACCAGGCTTGACTACAGATCTTGACAAGAAGTAGTTAGTAATCATTCTGGAAAATGGTTTGGAAGTTTTTAAAAAAATAAACATGTAGCTACCATATTACCTAGCAATTGCACACCTGGGCATTTGTTCTAGAAAAAATGAAGGCTTATGTTCACACAGAAATCTCTGCATGAATTTCTATGGCACTTTTATTATGAAAAGCCAAAAACTGGAAACAACTCAGATGTCCTTCAATAGGTGAATGATTAAACAAACTGTGCTACATCCATTCTATGGACTACTGCTCAACAATAGAAGAAACAAAACTATTGATACACACAACAACTTGGATCAATTTGTAGAGAATCATGCTCAGTTAAAAAAAAAGTCAATCACAAAGGTTACCTACCATATGACTCCATTTATATAACGTTCTTGAAATGATAAAATTATAGAAATGGAGAATAGATTAGTGGCTACTAGGGATTAAGTAGGGGATATGGGTGGGAAGGAAATGGGTGTTTGATTATAAAAGAGCAATGTATGTTTTAGTCCATTTTCTGCTGCTGTAACAGAATACCACAGACTGGGCTGGGAAATTAATAAAGATAAAATATTTATTTGGCTCACAGTTCTGGAGGGTGGGAAGTCCAAGAGCATGGCACCAGCATCTGCAAAGGTCATTCCATGGCAGAAGGTGGAAGGTAGAAGTAAGCATGTGAGATGAAAAGGGGAGGAAATTGGGCCAAACTCATCTTTTTTTAACAGGAACCCATTCCCATGATAACTAATCCACTCCAGCAAAACCAGCACTAGTTGATTCCTGAGGGCAGAGCCCCCATGACCTATTCACCTCTTAAAGGTCCTACCTCTTAATACTGTTACAGTACCAATTAAATTTCAACTTAAGTTTTAGAGGGGACATTCAAACCACAGCAATGAGCGATCCTTGTGGTGATGGAAATGTCTTGTTTCCTGACTGTATCAATGCTAATATCCTGATTGTGATATTGTACTTAATTTTGAAAGATGATACCACTGGGGAAAACTAGGCAAAGTCTACACAAGTTCTCTTTGTATTATTTCTTACAATGGCAGGCAAATCTGTAATTATCTCAAAATAAAAAGTCGAATTCACGCACACATACGCACACACACACAGAAGCAGGTGGAGTCTTAGTTGTGTAGTCTTGAGCTGCCTTAACTGGACCAGTCAAGAGAAGATACGCTCATCCTCTATTCTTTGCTGGTCAGACCACATCTGAATATCATGTTTAGTTCTGAAAATCACATTTTCAGATGGACAGCGAGAAATGGAGTGAATTTAGAGAAGGCTTGCCAGCAAGAGAAATGGCCTGACAATTATATCAAATGAAGCAGGGTTGAAGGAGTTGTGACTATTTAACCTAGAGAAGAAATAAGTTACAAGGCACACAAGAATTGGTTGCAAAAATCTGAAGGACTGTCATCCGGATTGTTTCTCTCCAGGGAGTGGAAGCAATAATGTACGGAAGTTGTCCCAGAATAGAAAAAGTGACTTTATACAGGATTGATAGAATAAGACACAAGTTCCTGTTACTGGAAAGAAGAACCATCCCTTAAGAATAAATACTCTTTTTGGCTTATACATGGTCTTTTATAGTGTGTATCAGGCTAATATGTGTCAGGCTCCTTGATCCCATTCAGCTCAAACACAATCACCAGATTGAAAATATTGGCTTGTTGAGTTGGGGGTCAGTTCTTAAACCATGGGGAGCTCACAATTTCATTGACATCCTGTGAATTCTGTCTTAGTGACCAGGAAATGATGCTGACACCTGTATCTCATTTGATAAACATTATCCACGCCTTACTAGCTGTTCCTCCCAGGACTAGAAAGTTTGGTTAAATTGCTATACATTTTAAGTGCAATAACATTATATTATCAGTATTTCTCTTTCTGCTGTGTCTCAGTCTGTTCAGGCTGCTTTAACAAAATACCATAGACTGGGTGGCTGATCCCATTCATGAAGGCCCCACCTTCATGACCCAACCACCTCCTACTATCATCACCTCAGTGGTTAAGTTGCAATATATGAATTTTGGAGGGAGACGCAAACACTCAGACCATAGCATACTATCTTTAGATTCTAATAATCTAAATTAATGTGAGAGTCTGTGAAGTGGCAAGTGAAAACAAATTAATGTGAGAATTTTTCGGTGATATTTCATATCTAAACAGATTTTGAAACTGTCATCTTTAATCTTCTTACTGTTTTGGGAGAATTATAGACATGACTATTGGTGATGAAGTCCACCAGCAAGATACTGTTAACTAATAATTAGTAGATTTAGAGAATCAGAGAATTTCTGTCCAGATGTGGGGATCACTCAGCACTTTTCTTGACAAATGTATAATTAACACAGAGGAAAGTGGGTTGCTCTGGAGTTTTTCCTGGGGGAGAAGAGGATTTCTTTCATTCAAACTGTGCCCAAATCTGAGGGGCTTTCCCTGCTTCTTAACAAAGAAAACTGTATTTATAGTCACGATATTCCAGTCTGAAAGATTCAGTCCTCCCCTCCCTGGGCTTTGATGGATAAGCACCACCACGCACATATTCGTCTTATGCTTTTTTTTTATTAGACCTTATACAAACTGTCTTTCTTTGGTGAAGACATTCCGTCTTCAGATATGTCAACTGAACTGATAAGGTTGCAGCTATATTGTTAATGAGTTCCATTCCCGCTGCAGGTATCCCTGGTTCTCACGTTAGGTTTCAGTGTCTCCTAGGCCTCCGCCATCAAGCGTTTTACAACCATATTTTCAGACGTGTTTCTCCTACAGATGGGTCACTCTCATTCATATGGAGTTTTTACTAGTTTCACTGCAAAGCTTGGGGGCTCGTCTGTCTAATTCCCTACGTAGCGACTTTGGCAATCACAGAGTAACCTCTGTAACGTCACGTTTTCTCAGTTCTAGGGTGGAGCAGGATAATTTTTTGAGGGGGTAAAAGTGAGCTTTCTAAAAAAAATTGCCGAATTTCTTAAAATATTGGCATTTAATAAACTTAATGTTTATGATCTGCCCCTTTCTCCTGCACACACAGGGCGTCTAAAGTCCTGCTCAATAATAGCACTCTTTTTAGGGAAAGGATGGCAACACTGTAAAGTCATTAGAGCAAGGAGAAAGCACTGCCGCCTCCCTCTTTGTGTCCCAGAGATGGAAGCAACTGCGAATGCTGGAAAAGTCTAGCTTCTACTCTGCAGCGCGTCACTGTTAACAGGGCTGAGCCCAACATGTGTAGTGTGACCCTCAGTCCTGGTTTGCTCGGGGTGGCCCCAGTGTCTGCCTGCTGTCTTGGAGTAATTACTATTCACGCTCCCTTTCATTCCCAAAAGTGTTCCCAGTTTGGATGATAAATAATTTGGTCACCCTAATTACGTGGCTTCTTAGCTCTCAGAGTGGGTCAGGGTAAGGGAATGAAGACACTTGACTGAGAGGAGAAACATGCTAGGGAAGACAGGGAGAGGGGGCATATTAATCCTTAGCTTCCAAAACTCATCAAAAAAGACATCTGAGTTTTTAGAAGCCACATTTAGGATAAACTACCTTAATAAAGGGGAGGAGGGTACTTGTGTTCCTAAGCAGGGCTTCTTGCCAGCTTTATAAGCTGTATCTGTATAAGCTACGTCTGTCTGTCTGTCTAGCCTCTTTTCATTTATTTATTTGAACTAGCCAAAGCCATCCTCTTCCACCTAAGACACCAGTGATTTTCAGCTCGTATGCTCTCAGGTGGCAAAATTGGCAGAGCTTTGCTTCAGGCAAAACTGCAAAGTATAACTGAAGGCTCAGGCTTTCCCTCTGTTCCCTTTCCAACATGCAAGGTGCCCTGTCCTCTCCACTGCCCCATGAGGGCAACGACAGGGTGTCAGTTTCTTCTCCTGCTGGGGGGGCCTTCCCCCAGGCCTGGGTGGGGGCCCTCGTCTCTGCCGCTGTGCACCTGTGCGTTCCCCCTCAGCACAGTGACCACGCTGGGCAGCGTGGCCTCTCTCCTCCGCTGCCGGCCATTGTAGGCTCTGAACCATGTGGCAGCAAGGACTGTTGCCTCTTCTATAAAACAAGGACAAGTAGGCAGGTGTTGTACCCACCCTGGAGCATTAACTGACAACGAGATATGTAAAGAATTAAGCAGATAGTTGCCTTCCTGTCTTGAAACAATTTTCTCCATTTGGTCTGTCAATCAGAGATGCAGTTTCAATGGCTGGACTCAGCCCCCACATAGAAATGCTAAGACCAATAACTCTCACTGGGAGTTCGGCGTTTCTGTAAGTTCTGTCTTGCGTCTTCAGATCAATTTTTATATTGCCCTCTACTCTGTTTTCATTAAAAAATAAAATCTTGTAAATGTACCCTACATACTAAAAATTTTTTTTATAAATGTGAATTTATATAGTCTAGGGAAGACTTTTTCTGAGTTCTCTTGGCATCTTCACTTGACAAAAGGAGCACACTCCTGAGGACTTTCACAGGCAGTCACACTTGGCTGTTATTAAAACCTGACCGTTTGTTCACTCAGGAGTGGTTAGACATTCGGCCGAAGATTCCGATTGGAGAGACAAACATCTCTCATGTGGCATAAACCACAGCTCTCAGTCACAACGAGTTTCATTCAACGGGCATTTAAGGAGTCTCACCATGTGCAAAGGGTTATGCTAACGCCCACCCAATTGCAGCTTTTCTCTCGTTAGTGACAGATTTAGGTAGTGTTATCCCCACCTGGCCTCAGCTGCCTTTGAGAAAGAACCCCAGAAAGTTAAGCAGAACATAGCAAAGGTAAAGAAAGGGGTTTTGCAGATGTAATTTAGTTCCCAAATCCGTTGGTTTTGAGTTAATCCAAAGGGTGAGACTGAGGCGAACGTCCCTGAACGAGGGGCTGGCCCTCGGCACTGTGAGAGAGTCTCCCCGATGAAGTGAGCGGCTGTGCTAGGGAAGCCCACATGGCGGGGAACTCTGGGCGACCTTTAGGAACTTGCGGTGAACTCTGGGAACCGTGGGTGGCTGTAGACCTGAGGGTGGTCTCCAAGCAACAGCCATCAAAAAGCCAGGTCATCAGTCACACAGCGCAAAGAGATGAGTCCTGCCACCAACCCGAATGATGGTGGAGGTGGATTCAGATGAAAATGCACCCCCACGGACTTGTTAATCGAAGCCCTGTAGGACCCTGAGCAGGGGACCCAGATAAGCCATGCCCAGTCTGCTGCCCCAGGGACACTGAAAGTCACAAATGTGTGTTATTTTAAGCTGCTAACATTGTGGTAGTTTGTTACTCAGCCAGACATACCTAACACAAGGATGGTGGCTCTCATTCTCCAGCTCCTGCGGTGCAGGTGGCAGAGTCCCTCTCTGGGAACTGGCCTCAAATGCAGACAACCCCCTCCCCCAGGGCCAGGCCCCCTCTTCCAGACCCGATAACTAGTCAACGACTGGTCAGTGGGGCAGGGCAGAGTGTTGTGAAGGCGTGGCCTGCTTGCCTCACGCAGGGACAGCTCTGGGGACCATGCCAGGGCTCTGCGCGGAATTGGCCGTGGCCTTTCCGTGACTGCAAGGCAGCTCAACAGCTCCCTCTCGCTAACGCCGCTTTCTTTGCTCCCCTTGGGTGTGGATCCTGAGACCACTCCACGAAAGACTTCCTGCGTGCAGATCTCAGATCTGTTCCCAGGAAAACCGACCTAAAACAGTTACGACGGGTTTCTTTGGGACGTTGCTTATGGTCAAGTGCTGTCCCATAAAGTCTGAAAGTCTGAAGGAAAAGGCAGCTGAGAGAGGAACAGGTGCCCGTGAGCTTGCTTTAATTTGCTTTTGTTTTGTAAACACGGATTCCTGTATGATTTTTCAATAATCTTTCAGAGGACCCTTTAAAAAATTTAGCAAGAAGGCACTGGGATAGTCTCTAGAGATTACTGAGGTTCATTCCTTTTATTTTATAGAATGGGAAATCGGGACTCACAGTGTGTGTGTGTGTGTGTGTGTGTGTGTGTGTGTGTGTGTGTGTGTGACTTTCCTGGCTAATTCATTCAGCCAACAGATATTTATCAGGACTGGAGCCTGACTCCTCTCAGGCTGTGCAGAATATGCTCACGGATGCAAGGTAGGTCACGCCACAGCCGTGCGGCTTCCTGACGTGACATCACCAGTGCCCAAGCGGGGCTGCTCCATGAGGCCATCTGGACAGGGGGCCACGCCCTGCCTCTGTCCCTGCTGCTGCCTCACATCCATGAGCATCTCGACTTAGCTCTTTTCATTTCTTTCGGGTTGGAAAGCTGCACAAACTTGACTTGGACCCACCAAATCGTTCATCAAGCTCTGGCATGCCATTTTATAGATGGAAAGAACCATAGTCTATTTTTGCATCAGAGTTCTAAGTAATATGGTTTACTCTGATTTTCCCATAATGATTCATGACACCCACACTACTTATCATGTGCCTGGCACCGTTCTCAATACTTTACAAATACTAATTCGGTTAATGCTTACAACAACCCTATTTGATAGCTGATATTAAAGTCACTAACAGATAAATGCCTGCAAGTGTGTTCGTGTTGCATTCGGCTTTTGTTTCAGAAAAGAGCTTGGGCTCCTGAACTAATGCTTGCAAATGACAAGTGATTCTTTTTCAAGTTGTACCTGAAACCCTGAATTTGCTAATAATTACTTCTCCCTTTGGAAAATAATCCCTTTTAGGTGTGGTTATTATATAAAATACATGCCTATTCTTGACTATTCCAGGACCAATTACCAAGGTTTTAAAATAGCCCAGGCTCATTGTTCTTTCCCTTCGCCTCCTGCCCACCTTCTCGTGCGCCTGTTCATAGACCTGCCCCTTGCAAACAGAACGGGAGACGAGCAGACACTCGATTCTGTCAGACACGTTACCTGTGACCAGCTCTGCTAAAGGCCAGGTGGGCGAGGAGCTGGAAGCTAATGGGATGCCTTGTCAAGGGCACTTTCTACACAGCCTGTCCCCTGCTGTGGGGGCCTGGGTGCTGCCTCTGAGATCTGCTGACCCCCAACCACTAGGCACCAGGAAAGCCTCGTTTATATGATAATTTTGTTTTGAGTTGTGAGCTTTCCTGTCAATGTATCATCAAAATATTGCTGGCAAAACACCAATTTTGTGCAGTGTGAGTAATCGAATGTGTTTGTTGTTATCCACCACGTATTGTTAACCCGTCCTTGTTTGCTGGCCACCTGTTGCATGGTGTCATTCTGTGTTGAATACTGAAAAAGTGTAAGTCCTGATCTCTGCTGGGGAAGAAGGGCGGGACAGAAAAAATAAACACAAGTGGGCAAAATAAGAAAAATAAATGCTTTTATTCTTATCTCTTTTTTTTTCAACAAATTGTAAAATACATCTGTACCCCAACACTCTCATTTTATTTGGCATACTCAGTATGTAACTTCCTATGGCTGCTCTAACAAATGAGCACAAATTATTATCTTGTTCTAAAGGTCGGAAGTTCAAAATGGGTCTCAGTGGGCTAAAATCAAGGTGTTGACAGGGCTGCATTCCTTCTGGGGGCTCTGGGAGAGAATCTATTTCCTTGTCTCTTCCTGCTTACAGAGGCTGGCCACGTTCCGTGGTTCATGACCCTCCTCCACCCTCAGAGCCAGGAATGGCCAATGGACTGTTTCTCACATCACATCACCCTGACGCTGACTTTTCTCTTCTGTACGTCTTCCGTGTTTAAGGACCCTATGATGACACTGAGCCCACCAGGATAATCCAGGACAACCTTCTTATTTAAGGCCAGTTTGATTAGCAACCTTAATTCCACCTGCAGCCTTAATTCCCCCTTGCCACGTAACAGAACGTATTCACAGGGTCTGGGGATTAGGACATGCATATCTTTGGGGGCCCTCATTCTACCTATCATACTCAGCATGGACATTTTTCACAGGATGCCATGTCAACAAAAATGTCTTGTAGATCAGCAGATAACTGCTATTGGGTTAAAAAAAATAAAACAAGAGGCCAGGCATGGTGGCTCATACCTGTAATCCTAGCACTCTGGGAGGCTGAGGCGGGAGGATCGCTTGAGCTCAGGAGATCGAGACCAGCCTGAGCAAGAGCAAGATCCCGTCTCTACTAAAAATAGAAAGAAATTGGCTGGACAACTAAAAATATATAGAAAAAATTAGCCAGGCATGGTGGCGCATGCCTGCAGTCCCAGCTACTCAGGAGGCTGAGGCAGGAGTATTGCTTGAGCCCAGGAGTTTGAGGTTGCTGTGAGCTAGGCTGATGCCACAGCACTCTAGTGAAACAGTGAGACTGTGTCTTAAAAAAAAAAGTTAAATAAATAAAAATAAATAAAAGAAAAGAAAAAAACCCGAGAAGCTTACTATATCTCAATACTCACTAATGCATTTATCCACTTTAGGTCTTTGGGGGAGGTTGTCGTGTGCTCTGTCATTCTTATTAATAATTACGATCTCTCCTTGCCTCATGATAAGTCAGTTGAGTTAGAAATGTTGTGACATGGAAATAAATGCTGCTGGTTCTGTGTTCTGCCAAAACGAGCATTAAATGTGGTCAGTTGCTGAATTAACTGTAGACAATATGTGTTTTCAGATAAAAATGAATGGATCTCTCTTTCTTTCCACTCTTCTGATGATTCACATTTTCTGGAGATGAGCTAAGGGCCCAAAATGCATCCATTCAAAGACATCAATTCATGCAGCAGATTTTTTTTTTTTTTTTTTTTTTACAGCAGATATTTTTTAAGTGTTGGACAAATGCCACACACTGTGCTAGATGCTGGGGAAATGGTGGAGAATAAACCAAACGTGTTCTTCGTGCTCTTCGAAATTTTAACCTACTGAGGATCCTTGTGGGAAATTCTGTAAGCCTTCAGGGGGAATCAGTGACAGGCCTTGCAGCATTCGGGGGCTTGAGAGGGGCTGAGAAGAATGAAGACGACGTTTCAGGAACAGGAGCGAGAGCTGCGTGAAGCCACGGAAGCAGAGATGCACTGGAGGCTGGAGTCTGTGTGTTCACCTCTTCTGGTCTCTAATTCCTATTGGTTCCCATGATGTCACTTTCAAGCCCACAAAGTCAAATTCAAGACTCAACAAAGATAGAAGTGGTGAGGGAAATACATTTTCTGGGCTCAGGGAAGAGAATCAGAAATTTGACTTTGGGAAGAAGAGGTGGCTGTGTTACAGTGAACAAAGGCATAGTCTTTTGGTGCCAAGTTTGGGAACTGTTGAAGTGTAGCTCATGACATCTCCCCAGGAAGGGACACATGAGGGCACATGTTCCAAAGAGCTGACACAGGATGTCAAGAGCTGAAAACGGGAAGGCTCAGCAGAGAAAACGAGGAGCACTTTCTGTTGTTGTTGTCTTAAAATGTTAGACAGCCTTTTGAAACAAATCTCTGTCATTTTACCTGGTTGGCACATCAGACCCTGAACATCCAACTTATCATTTTGAATGATTAATTACCAAGTTGTTATATTGGCTTGAGCTTTTTTATTCATTGCTTATTAACAATTATTTTGACAAAATGCTTTGCCCTTGACAAATTCATTAACAACAATGACAACAAACCCCCCAAGAACAACAACAATAAAACCCAACCCTGATTTTTGTAAAGCTGTTAAAGACTTTAGGAAGTGAGAAAGAAGGAGGCTTACTGCAAAAACCATGACTTTAGCTGTGCAACTGTATTAGGGGAAGAGATGCTGATTACAGAAACAGTTAACCTCAAAAATCTCAGCGATTTGGCACAATGAAAGTTTATTGCTTGCTTTTGTCACAATTCAGTGTGCTCAGTGGCTCTGTTCCACATAGTCATTCAGGGATCCAGGCTCCTTCCAGGAAGAGGCACAGCCATCTTCAACGTGTGGTGTCGTGGAAACCCTGACATCAGAGAGAGCTTGAGAAGGCACATCCGCTCTTAACTGCCTCAGTCTGGCAGAGAGACACATTACATATATGCTTGCCTTCCATTGCTAAGAACACGTCGTATGGCTCCAGCTAACACGACGATGGCTGGGAAGAGCAGTATGATTGCTCTTGGGAAGATAATTCCATTTAGTGACCAGCCAGTCTGGGTTTCAGCACCCTCCTCAGATTTCCATGTTGTTTGGCAAAAAGGAAACTCAATCGTGATCTTTTGGCTGCAAATCTCTTTACTGGGTCACCCCCCTCTTTATTCACCCTTCTTGATGTTTATATCTAGGTTTTTTGGAAGGAGAAGGGTGGGAAAAGGAGAGTAGAAGACCCCCTGGAATGCTCCAGGCAGATGTGGGACACACTTCAGGGGATTCTCACTCTGTTTTACTCTACACCTTCACCCGCACCTGGAAGGTTTCACCCAAAGAAGCCTACATTGAACCCAGACAAAAGAATCTCTGAAGATGCCAGTTTGTAATGTCAGCCACCTTAATTATGTGGTGTCAAGGTGCTACAACCTGAAATCGTGTTTTGGAGATTGGCCGCACCTTTGCCCACATTTCCACAGAATAAGCTTAGTGTCCCAGACAGTCTCTTTGAGAGTCAAGGAGACACTCCCGGTGATTATCTGCAAGCGGAAAGCAACATGGCAAAACTCCGCCCCACCGGTCCCCTCTGCCCTGCACACGTACATGGTTGAATCTGCTCCAGTCCTGCCTTGGAAGTGGCCTCTAGGAGCACAGCCACTTTCTTTACTCAACCTTTGCCCCTCTGTCTGGTGGGCAAGAGAAACAGGAACTGGCAGCCTTAGGCTACTTTTAGGAATGTTTGTTGTTAATTTCCAGAATATTCAGCACAAAGCAGTACCTCCTCCAAATAATAGGGTGGTTACAGCTCTGTGGGTCCCCTCAGACAGCCCTGGCTCCTCCCCCAGCCTCTGCCCAGTGGCATCTTAATGAGCGTGGTGAGGACCCTGGTTATTCTGAAGGGAATCTGGGCCACATTAGGTGCAGCTTCCTACTGAGCCGAGAGGCGCTAACAAGTGCGGCAGAGAAATACATAGGCCGTCCTTGCTCGTTCCCCTGAACGCTCTTCCCATTAAAGCAGACCCACTGGAGGAGACTTCTCACTTGTAATTGTCACCAAGAAATCTATCACACCACACATATTACTACTAAAGTCTAACCCGCCAATGTAATGAAAGGAAAAGGAGCAAATTTATTCATGGGGGTCATTCATCAGGGTCGTGTTTAGACTTCTGTTGTAAACTATCACCAAATCTTTATTTACACTGGAATCTGCCTCTGCTATAACATATCCCTTTGCTTCACAGATCACATGCTTGTGTTCCGCAAGCACACGTGAGCCTCCTACAAGGGACTGCCCCTCGAAAAATATTTTCAAGTAGGTGGATATAAACTGAAGTTCTGACTCTGTATGTACAGTATACTGTCTGTGTGACTTTGCCCAAGTTACTTAACCACTCGGAGCCTGTTGCCTTTCCGTAAGATGGGTGTGGTAGTGCCCATTCGCATCATGTTGCGTGGAGTAGACAAGCGTAAGGAACAGTACAGAGGAGGTGCCTCATATAACTGGTCTTTCTTTTTTCCTTTACTTTCTTCCTCGTTCCATCTCTCTCCTTTCTCTCTTCTCAGGAGTACTTAGTAGTTTTATAACCAGGACCCAAATTAATGAGCTTGCTGAGAGCTGGGTTAAAGTTGCCCAAGTGGAGAGGTGATGAGTAGGTGTATATTCCATGTAAAAGCAAATGAAATTGGGCTTGTCGGAGAGAACCAAGATACCTTACGAAGGAGGCAAATGCTAAAGGCGCTACAGAAATATGAAGGAGGCCACAGTCTGGAGGGAGTTCTCTGTGGTGCCCAAGTTCTAAGGAGCCACTAGCTCCAGCTACCAGGTGTGCTCTGGTGACTTTGAAGTTCACTCCTCCAGTCCAGACATCTGCTCTGAGCTCCAGACGGTCTATCTTCCCACCTATATGACATCTCCATTTGGATGTCTCAGGGCTACCCTGGAGGCAACTTGGCCGAAATGAACCAGTGCTGTTCCCACTCTCAAACCTAGTCCTGCTGCAGTGTCTGCTGACCCAGGGAACAGAGCATCCAAGAGGCTGCCTGGGAATTGACCTTTATTCCTCCTTCCCTCTCCCCAGCCCCTACCTAGTGAATCATGACTCCGGCCACAGATTCCAATGAGAAAGCCACCAGGCCATGTGGGATCCTCTTCCACCCAGTCAGGCCCCACGCAGTCCGTTCCCCACACTCTCAGTGGAGAGGTCTTTAAATACCTCATCTCACGCCTCTGTCACTCACCCTCCCATACCCACTTCCTGTGGAAAACCTTTCAAAGGATCCCTATTGCTTTCAGGATGAAATTCTACGTCCCTCACATGACTTACAACGACTTGCACGAGTTAGAGCCCTACCTACCAGCTAACTGCACCCCTTGCCGGCTCACCTCTCTTTCTGGGTGTCCGCCACAGGTAATCTCCTGGGATGAACCTCCCACCTGGGCGCCATAGAACACTCCCTCTCTCGCTCCCTTCTTTGCTTAGCTACTTTTTGCTAATCATAAGATCTTATCTTAGAAACTACCATGTTTCATTGGTTTTAAAACACTTTTTCCACATTTTAACATATCTGAAGTTAGGGTATATATGCTGGCACAGCCATTGGCTGGCAGCTGTGGGGACATGGCTGTCCGTCTGCGTCTGTGCACACATCAATAGCACCAGCGTCACAACTTGCAGGATGGGGTTGGGGCTCGGCAGCAAGTCCTGGAGCTAACGTGGAGCACTCTCTTAACTCTAGGAAGCAAATGGTTGTGAGGAAGGCAGTGGATCAGATTTGTTTAGCACACACATTCCCCAAGCAGGTGTCAAAAATAGGTTAGCTCTACATAGCTGCAAATTTGGCTTAAGAGCACAAGAGTTTAGTTCTTTTGTGGATGCTTTTAAGAGATACATCATTGATGCTCTTAATGGCACAGAGAATGGTATTGTGGAGAAAAATACAGACATCGACAGCTCTGCATTGAAAATGAGTGGGGAGAAATGGACTCTGACTGTAAAGAAATCCTAGGAGTTCCTTAAGAACCTGTTTCTATTATATTTCTTTTCTTAGTTATGCACAAAATGATATTTAATAAAAATCTACATCAAATTAAAAGTAAAATGAATATTCTACGTCCTAAGACAGCCTTGTGTCATATTTAATTGGAAGCATTTTTTTCTTTCTTAGTGGTACATACAATAATTGTGTGTCTTATATTTGGTGATATCTGAGACTTAATGGAATACAGTCGTTTCTAAGAGCAGCCTTTGCTGACACACCAAATCAGGCCGGACCATCCTTTTTATACTCCCTCATATCCCAGTAGCTCCCTACATCACTAATAATAGCTGTAATAAATGGTAAATTGTCTAATGAGCCGTTTAATGTTTGTGAGGTTTCCAGCACGCTGTGAAAGGGACTGTATCTCTCATGCTCG
Source organism: Indri indri (assembly GCA_004363605.1). Lineage (NCBI taxonomy): Eukaryota > Metazoa > Chordata > Mammalia > Primates > Indriidae > Indri > Indri indri. Next base: position 1,938 of record RJWJ010033996.1, on the reverse strand, counting down.
CTGCTTTTCCACAGGAGCTAGAACGTACAGGTTGCTCCAGAGATATGTGAACGAATGAATGGGTCTAATCAGTACAATTCTCTTTGTGGGGGGCTGACCCAGAAACAGACAGCCGTGCCTAAATGCTTTCCGACGTGGCGCAGGCCGCGAGCTGGGAAACAGACGGGCCGGGGGGAGCAAAGCTGCACGACCAGAGGCGTTAGCCCGAGAGAGGCGATTCTGCCTCCTGCAGGAGCAGCGGGGCCGGTGGCACCAATCCGCCAGCACGCACACCCAAGGGCGAGCACGTCACCGCTCCTTCCTGGGCCTCACAGCTCTGGTCTGCCTGCTTGCACCTCTGGGCACATTCACAATTTATCTGGAAATGACATCATTCCTGCCCCTGGGGATTAAGACCCAAGAGTGGCAGGAGTCGGTGTGTGAAAATGAGGCTGGAACAGCAAAGCAAACATGCACACCCCCCAACTAACCGCTTCCCTTTGGACAGTGCTTTTTAAATAGAAATGCTTTAAACAGAAAAGGCCTGTGGGCCAGTGTTTCTGTGAGCGAGGGCTGGAGTTTTGAAGAGGAAGGAGGGAAATGACAGGACTTCGCGGCATGGTGGCCCTGGACACATGCCCTGAGCCTTGCCCCTCAGCAGCTCCCCCAAGGCTCCCAGGCAGGTGACCCTGGGGACTCTTCCGGCCCCTTGTCAGTTCTGAAGCACACCTGAGAAGGAAGGTTGGCCATGAACCCACAGCTCTGGCTGCTGGGGGTCTTCCTTTCATGGTGCCCCCAAGCAAACCAAGCAGCAAATCCGCCTGCTTTCCAGAGGAAGAGAAGCCACTCATAACTGCGCTGGCAGCTTGGAGAAGGGAGTCTTAGAGAGAGAAGTCCACGAAAGGAGTAGAACAGCACACATGCACACGCACACACTCGTGAGCGTGGCCTCTCAGACTTCAGCGGAGAGGCCCCGTCTTTGGTATTCGAAGGCAACGGCTCCAGTCCTGCCCCACCTGCAGAGGGAGCCCCGTGTGCGTCCCAAACTCTCCAGGGACAGGGAGTGGTGGGCTGCTCCTGTTTTCTGAGCGCTATCATGACCTGTGAGGGCAGCTACCCTATCACGCTAAGAGGACCCAGATACCTAAAGGACCTCAGCTCCTCCCTTGACTGCCCACAAAGCCCCCTACTCACATAAAGCCTCTCCCACGGGGTAGGCAGCGAAGGGAGTGTACTCCCGACACACACACAGCTGAGAATCGGATGTGGCGCTCCTTTTGTTGAAGTACTCTGCCCTCTGCAAACTCAATATCTCCTAAGTTTTAATTCAGAGGAACTCAGCTGTCTCCAACCCCTACACCTGAGCTGGGCTCTGGGCCTTCCTTCACACGGCCAGTGGGCCAGGGCTCTAGGGCACCCCTGCCCAGTCTCTGGGAGGAGTTTCAATACCCTCTCATGCAGTTCTATCCACACGCCTCCCTCACCTCAGAGGGCAAATTCGGCCTACTTAGTGCTAACAATATTTAAATATTTTCAATAATATTTTAAAAAATAATAGTATTTTTAAATATTAAATTATATATTTAATATTAGATATTTTAAAATAATTAAATTTAAACAAAAATTTAATAATATTTTTAATTTAAATATTAAATATAAACAATATCTGTCTTCTTGGTTATATGCAAGTGTACAGATCATTTTGCAGGTGAAAATATTGAGGTGCAGGTTGGGGAGGTGCCTTGTCCAAGGCCACAAGATAGCAATTGGCTAAGCCAGGATCAGACACAGGTTCATTGACTTTCATCTTTTCCATGCTACGAAGCAGAGGTCTCAACTCAGACGCTTACCTGGAGCACGCAGGCGATGCGGTGACCGGAGGAGGCCAGGTGTGAGCATGCTCACATGTGCCTGCGCACGGCGGAGCCGTATGAAGCCCAGCTTGCAAGGGTGCAGCCT
>RJWJ010033995.1:0-17531 GCA_004363605.1 Indri indri | reverse complement strand
TACCCTCTTGCTTCCCCTAGAGGTAATTGCTATTCTGACCTTATTACCACAGGTTACTTTTGCCTGTTTTTGAACTTCATATAAAGGGATCATGTACGTACTCTTATTTCTTGCTTGTTTCATTCATCGTTATGTCTGTATGGTTTCCATGTTGCACATAGCAATAGTTTGTTCTTTTTTTGTTACTATGCAGTCATACACACCTGCTATGTGGCTTTTTAAAATTGCTATCAATTGTATGAGTATAATACAACCTATTTATCCACTCTACTATTGATGAATATTTGGGTTGTTTCTGATTTTTGACTATTATGAATAAAGCTCTAACAAATATTTTTATACATACTTTTTTGATGGACTTAAGTACTCATTTCTCTTGGGCGTATAGTAAGAAGGGAGTGGAATTATGGGGTTATATGATAAGTTTATCTTTGGTAGATTTTGCCAAACAGAATCTGCTCTTTATTCCATAATAATTTTGGTCTGTCTTTTCCATACCAGTGGAACAAAAGAGAGCTCAGAAACAAATACACTAACTTACAATGAACAAATCACTGAAATTTAGTGGGAAGAAGAAGGTGTTTTCCGTAACGGTGTTGACTCAGATATCTATATGGGAAAAGAAATCTAACTTTGTTTCTTTAGCTCATACCATATACAAGATATGGTTAATTGAACAATAGAACTAGTCTAGAAGGAAAAAAAAACTAGTAAAGCTTCTAGAAGGAAATATAGGAGAATGTATTCATGACCTTGAGGTAAGCAAACATTTCTTAAATAGGATATAAACAAGCATAATTCATAAAAGAAATAGTTGACACATTTGACTTCATTAATATTAAGAATGTCTGTTTATTGAAGTTGATGGGGTTCAGGACATGCTACTCCAAAATATGGCACCTTGGCATTTGTGGAAATATCAGAAGCAGTCCATGGAAACTAGAAAGAATTCCTCTTGCCCTTTCTCCCAGGAAGCAGGCCATAAAACCTAGCTGACCTTCTCCTGAAAATAGATCATAAGACCCTCATTCCAGATGAGTCCTCTCTATACCTAGAGGAAAGTTATGTCCTTAGCTCTAAAGACACAGACACAGAGAGGAATATGAACAACAGGCCTTGCTAAGTTCCCCCGGTTTATTACCAATGGATCACACCTCTTTGGTCTGTCCAATCATGTTTCTCTGCAAGTATACACTTTTTCATCAGACTTAACATAAAATATATGTAGTTTTCTTTGTATCTTCATTTCTAAAGGCTCCCATGTCAGATAAATCTTATATTAAGTAAAATCGTATGCCTTACTCTTGTTAATCTGTCTTGTGTTATAGGAGTCTTAGCCATGAACCTTGCAATGGGTGAGGAAAAGATATATTTTTCCCCCTACAAAGTACATTATTAAGAGAGTGAAAAGGCAAGTTCTTAGACTGACAGAAGATATTTGAAATGTACGTATTAAACATAAGATGTGTATCTAGAATATGTAAATAACTCCTGCAAATCTATAAGTAGAAGACAAGTAGCTCAATAAAAAGGGCAAAAGGCTTAAATGGGCATTTCGCATAAATGGATACCCAAAAGGCCAATAGCACATAGAAAGTGCTCGACACCATCAGTCTCCTGGAATATGAGATAGCATGCTGAGATGCCACCACACGACATCAGAATGGCTAAAATTATAAAGACTGACAATACTGACAATGCTGTTAACAAGAATGCGGAGCAACTGCAACTCTCATATGTTGCTCGCGGGAGTTTGGAAAACTGTTTGGCAGTATCTACCAAAGTTAACCATGTTAATATTTTAGTGAGTAAGACCTCACCAGAGGAATAAAATTATTCCAAGAGTGGAGCTACATGAGGTTTTGTGGGCTATCTGCCTTAGGGAAATGACTGGGGTTGCAGTTGGGAGGTGTATATAAAAGAGCTTGAAAGGTAAATAACGGATATACCGAATCTGGATGCTTGAGAGAAACTTGGACACTGTACAAGCTTGTTTCTTCAACTAGCAGGGCTACAGCTAATATGAATAAATCAAATATTTGTGAAACTATGTGGCCTCACTTGCCCGACTTTTCTCCTTTGCTGCACGGCAGGAATCCAGAATTGGGAGAAGGTCAGCAAGTGCTTTGTGAGTTGTTGTGAATGATCCACCCCGGGGCAGCCCCCTCCTGCCTCGCTCTTCTGCCTTTGCTGCTGCTGAAGACCTGGAAGCAGGAGGGGTTTGCGTTATCACCAAGGTTGCTACTAAATAATGTTTCAATAAAAGTATGTGAAAGTTTTGCCAGATCAGTCTTACATTCCTCTTATATACTCCTGAAAATTATCAAGATATTTTAAGTTATCATGCAATCAAAATGTTATTGCTGCCAGAGTTAACAGTTTTCTTGCAAAACCAAGCTTTAGGTGTTTTAATTTTTAAGAAGACATTTCCAAAGCTGGGGTTACTTGCGTAACAGGATTTCTATCTTTTTTGTGTGTGTGCCCTCTATTAGGAGGCAATTTTTTCTTTCTTGGGACTGTTCTCCTTTCTGTGTTAACAAAAAAGTCTCTTTTTTTTGATGACTAAGAGGTACGAGGACAGCATTTGTAGCTGCCAGCGACATGTATTCTGTTCCTCATCTCTATGCTGTTGACAGATAGCACCATTGCCCTAGTTCTTCCTTGTCCATCACTTACTTTTGTCTTGTTATAGAAAAAACCGGAAGCATTTTAATGTTGAAGACCTTTTGTTTTCCCCCATGTTCATTCCTTCTATGATATAGATGAATATAAACTCTCATACTTTTTTTGTTCTTTATTGGCCAGAGGAAAGTAAACAACTTGATTGTGCTCAGAGCCTGTCTCATGCCTCATTAGGTACCGGGGGGAAGCAGACAGCAGCGGCATTGCACAGCTCTGCAGAAACATCTGATTTATTTTTATGAGCGAGTTATAGTCTTTAAGACATGAGCAGCAAAGTCACAAGCGGTGCCATATACAACATAAAAATGAAAGATGTTTTCTTATATGTCAGGAAATAACCCATGCATGTAATTCCTTTGAGGGGGAAAAATAAATAGTCTCTTAGAACAAAATGATTTTTTAAAACTGTGTTATACAGTTGTCTTTCCAAAATTCAATGATTTGGTTGCCTTGGCAAAAATTTAAAAGCACAAAACCATCCGCATCTACATCTCAGAAGAGTGTGTAAATTCAAATTTTCCTGGCATAACGTATGATCTTTTCATCCTATTCTGATAGAAAACTTCTCCATTTGGAAGACTGCACCTGTTTCTCTCTCAGAGCAAAGTTATTGTGTTTAGAAATGTGTGTCGTTAAATGATTTTACCGATGATGAATGGGTACAATCAAACATCTTCTCCATAGCAAAAGGGCTGGGTGGATGAAGTTAGCATTTGTAGACCTGAGATTAAGTAACTATAGGATGCCATTTGGATTTATGAAACAATAATAATCATCTTACATTCTGCAATGTTTTACCACTTACAGCTTTGTCTTGATAAGCATGACAGGTAGTTTTCAGTGACAATTTATCAGACAAGAAGACCACATCAGAAATCGATTTATATGGCTATTAAATGTCAAACAATTAAGGTTAAAATTCAGTTTTCCTACAGTAGAGTCCTTGTGATCTTTAGTTTGTGATCTCTTTACTGAACATAAGATGTCTTCCTGGCTACTTTCCAAAGGTTTCCCCTTAGGTGCTACCCGCTCACCTGAAGCCCAACACAATTATCACTGTCTCCATAAAACTGACTTTCCCTTTTCTGCTTATGGTAGTTCATGTCTCATTGTTTTCTCCATCAAGGCTCAGTCTTGATTTCAGTGATTTATAATTGCTTTTCCAAAAGGCTTTGAGGAAAACTGTTCTTTGATGGCTTGATGTATACTCAAAGCATCAAACCCAGAGCTGAGCATCAAAGGCCCTGAGTTCTAATCTTGTTTCTTTTAATTCAGGAAGCATGGTATCTTCAGTAGGTTTCTTACTCAGAAATCAGCAAAATATTTCTCAGGGGCCTACAAAATGCAAAGCATGATATTAGGCACTATGCATCAACAGGTAGGAAAAATTGTTTCTTTCCAAGGAACTTACAGTCTGCTTTCTGAAAAAAGGTTTATTGAAAAGGTTCAGTTTACAATGACACTAGAGTATCATATGGGTCATTGCATCTTTAAAGCTGATAGCTGTTTTAGTCCTTCCCTCTTTATTCTCTTTCAGTGAGAACTCAAACTTGGAGAGGCAAAACGACTTGCAATGGGGATTCTAAGGCAGATTAATAGTAGATTTACGCTTAAATCTGGATGCTTTGGTGTCTGGTTGAGTGTTTTTCTGCTTTGCTATTCTAAATTGCCACAGGATTTGGGAAGCCTATAGTGCAATATGTTCCAAGAAGGAAAAGTCACTGTATTCTGAGAAAAGGCCACGCAGGATTTAGGTAATGGGTGTGGGAAGGGCTTTCCGAGGGGACCAGATAGGACAAATTAGCACAACAGGGATTGGATAAATATGAATAAGGCAGGTACCTTCTTCTGTTGGAAAGTTTTGGGAAGTAAGGCTTGGAAATAAAACTAATGAGTAAGACATTCCAGGGAGATTCATTTTGTATTGGAGAGCAGGATTGATTGTAATGTGTGAGAAACAAAAATAAGAAGGTCAAGTAGGAGGTTATTGAAACAGTTTAGATATTAATTTTGAGAGCTCAATGGAGATGGTAGTTGTGGAAATTTAGAGAAAGGCATACACTATACAGTATATATATGTAATGAAAGTCCATTTGTACCCCCTAAATCTATTAAAATAAAAATAATTTAAAAAAGAAAGGTACAGATGGGAGAACTCTTGAAGGAAGGATGGATAGGAATTAATGACAGCTTGGATTAAGGAGGTGAAAGAGAAGGTGCTGGCCAAGGAGACTGAAGCTTGAGACTCTATAGGGAAAACAATGAGAAATGAACTACCATGAGCAGAAAAGGGAAAGTCAGAGGGGGAAGCCAGTTTTGAAGGGAAGGTGATAATTGTGTTGGGCTTCAGGTGAGAGGGTAGCACCTACCTGGAAACATTTGGAAAGTAGCCAGGCAGACATCTTAGGTTCAGTAAGGAGATCATGAGCTAAAGATCACAGATTTGGGAATTAACTGCATAAAAAAGTGACAGTTGAGGTATGACAGTGGAGTCAAAGTTCTGAGGACTGGAGAATAGTGGGAGAGCTCTGGGAACACCTCTAGGTGCACAACAGCAGGGGAGGGGAGGGGAGTCAGTACAGGCAGTCGAGGCCTTGGAGGGTCAGGCAGGGTGGCTGGGGAAACAGGAAAATCAGAAAACTGTAAGAAGAGAATCGCTTTCAAAAAGTGGGAGGTGGCTAATTTTAACAACTACATTTAAAAAAAAAATTGTTGAAAGGGTATTAGAGAGATGCGATAATCCTTGTAGAATGGGCCCAGGAGATCTATTAAATTTTGTTCCCTAATCATGTAGGAATGTGTGAGTAGAAGATATTCCTAGAGCTCGTTCAGAGCTTGGTTTTCCATATTTCCTAAAAAATAAAGAAGCAAATCCTAGAAAATACACACAACTTGGCCAAATAACCTTAAATAGATGTATAAAAATCACTTATTCTTTGTGAAAATATCAATTTCTCTTTGATTGGTTTTGTTTTCATTTTTTTATGGTGTTTTCACTGTTATTTTGTTTAAACAGAATTCCTAATAAGAGTGTAAATGAATTGGATGAATGTTTTTTAATTTCTCTGGAAAGTATCACCCAAAAGAAAAAACAAATAGATTTTGACAAGTAGACAGAAGAGATGTATTTTCAGAGAAGACTGACTTAGTAATTCTAATTAAGATGATTTGAAGCACTGGATCTTTATTTCCTAAATCCGTTTGGAAAAAAGAAAGAGAAAAGTCCTTAAAATTAGTATAGTTTTTTTTAATTGGTTAGAATAGAGAGAGGTGTGAATTATATTACAGCTTTAGATGTGTGAAATTTTTAATAAGAAATTTAGTAGGTTTACTGCGAACTCTTGACATTCGAAGTTAACATAATTTTCATTTTCTTTTTTTGTGTTTGTTATTAGAACATACTTAGAATTAATTTCTAAAACTTAGTTTGCCTTACAGCTTCCTACTGCTTTTTACATGTCTTCATAGCTACTGTCAAATGGTAGAAAAATATTTTACATATAAATTATCTTAGAGATCATAAGTCAACAGAAATGATGTTTATTTTTTCCATATATAAGTGACTTCTTAAATTTTATGACATGCTTGTCAAGGCTGAAAAAAATAAACTTGTGAAGATTTTTAAAGGTAACATCTAAAAAAATTTTTAAGCTCAGATACATTTATCAAATATTTTGTTCCATTTTGATTCATATTAAAATTATTTTTACATTGCTGATATAAAAATTTTGGGGATGATGAGGTTTAATAAATGTTATTAAGTGCTTTAATTTTTTCAGGAATATAGTTTGTACAGTAGATAAACAGATCTATCACAGATTTGAAACCTAGGTTTCCAGTGGTAACCTTTTACTTTTATATCACCATATTTTTTTCCTCCAAGGATTTCTTAGTTCTCTAACCTAGAGCATGCTGCATCTATATTTTTTTCTAAATGAAAATGGAAAAAGTTAACAATGAGGATGTTCAGAAAGATCTAAATTTGGGCAACAATGTTTAATTGTACATATATTTACTGTCTGTACAGAAAACATAGAGCAAGATTGAAATACAATATTTTACAATATTTCTGAACATGGGATTCCAATATAAACATATGATATTAGATGAGGTTACTTTGTAGCTTCTTTTGGCAACCAAAAGATTTTGGATTTGATTGTGTATGAATTGTGAGTAATCATTATGGGTACAAAAAAGGCAGCTGGGAGTTGAGAATATTTAAAAAGGAAGTAAAGCTTATGGCAGAAAAGGAACACAGATTTTTACAACAATTGGGAAAGTTATTGAAAGATTGGAAAGTTCCCAGCAGCCTCTAGGAGGAGGAGGAGGGCCGACTGAGGCCTCAGTGAGCTCAGGATTGGGGTCTGGAAACTGGAGAGACTGGGGGGCTGGAGACGGGGCCATGGGGGTCAATTCTGAGTCATAAAATTGAAAAGGTGATGCTCATTTAGATGTAGTCACAGAAAAAAAATTAGATGCTTTGAAGTATTTATGTTATCTGTAACAAAGCAAAAGTAATTTGTAAGCATGTCATTAATACTGAGGAAAGAGGTGGGGAGAGGGGAGCTCCTAAAAACTTCTAGCATGCAAAGATATAATTTCTATTATTACAAATTTAGGTGTATAAAATTCATGGTTATTATATTTAGTGTACTCTTTTTATTATTTTGTTCTACAAGTGTAAATGTACGTTTTAGGCTTCTCATAGATTTAGCTATGACATCATTTCCCCAACTCTGTTCTTCTCCTATGGCTTCAGTTTATTGACTGTAAATTATGCCACAGGGATTTTTCTGGACCCAAACCACTGAGGTTTGGGGAAAACTATTATATGTCTGAAATAAAATAGGCACAAGTTTGTATAATAGGATTTTAAAGAGTAAAGCTGAACATACGTAAAGCAATTTAGGCTGAGTTCTGGTAGCCATAAAATCAACGCACTTTAAAGTGGACATGTCTAACCTACTAATGAACTTTCAAAATTAAAATTCCCACCTATTAGACATTGGGACAATCTCCCTCCTCCCAAGATCAGAGTCTCATCTTAAAAACTGAAATTCTCTGCAAACAGCCTGAAATAACCTCTTCTGAGTCCTGGAATATAACGGTGATGGTAAAGGTGTCCTGATGTAACCCTGAGTCTCAGGATTCACCGGCCCTTGAATACATCTGATCTCATATTAATATCCAAATTAATTGACATTCTAAAGCTCTGAGTCACCTCTCCAAACCTCCTCAAATAGCACTGAGGGATGCTTCAGGATGCAGTGTACTGAGACACAAGTACACTCATGTTTTCCCTTTGGTTTGCTCAGCCATAGCCCTGGCACAGCTGCTGCTGCTAATGCCCATCGTGTGATTGTCACAGACTCTGATGAAGGTCCATCTTTCCACGTTGCCAGCATCACCAGTACTCTTTCCTTACAGATTCTCAGGTTTTAGTCTAAATGTTGCACCCACTGAATGAATTCCTTGACCCTTCTCCACAACTGAGTGTTCTGTGCCCCCATAGCACTCTGTACTTCTTTATTGCAGACTTGAACACTTGTAATTATTTAAGTGATTTCTGTATTTCTTCAATTTTAAGAAATGCCCTTCCCCAACATTTTTAACACTTTAAAATTTGTGATGTTATAATTTAAAAAAATCATTTTATGTAATAATTTTCTTTTTATCATAGAAGAGTTATTGAAACAATGGTGTCTCTTATGATTGGAGGGCATCTTACAATTTGCTTCAAATCCTTTGGGAATGTGATAGGACAAGAATTTATTAATTACTTGTTCTTTTAAGTTCAGCTTTATTTTTGGCATTTAGAATCAAGGGAATTTCCCCATTAAATTTTGGCTGATTTTGCTTATAAAAATTGCCATGTAATTGTTAAGGTACAAACTTCAGAGTTAGACCTGGTTCTTGTCTTAGTCATGACAATTGAAGAAATATACTATTTGTGTATATATATTTTTGTCTCTTTTCCCTGCTGGCCTGTAAATTCCAAGAGGGCTGGGGGAAAACTCTGTTGTTTATCCCTCTCCAGCAGCAAGCACAGCACCCTGCAGGTAGCAAAAGCTCAATAAATATTGTACTGATTGGACTTTTGACTCGCTCACTCCTCATTTGATCCTAATTACACTTTAAGGTAGATAATTAATTACCTAAAGACAGGAGCCACTCATTTATTCAATGAAATTCATTGCATGCCCACTGGTCACTGTGTGAGATGGTGGAGCTACGTATAGCAATGACAGGAGTTCCTGTCACAGTTAAGTACAACCAGTAATCTCAATAATATGGGGCAAGTGCTTTAATAGAGGCATGTGTGAAATGACACAGCAGCACAAAGGGGTATGAGTGACTCCCTGGAGGAGAATAGAAAAGCTTGACAGAGTGGGGAGCATTGCAGCTGGACCTAAAAGAATGAGTAATTATTCACTAAATTCATACCAATCACATTTCCAAAAGGGGTTGAAGCAAATTGCAAAAATACATGCAATGCAACAAAGTAAGCAATACAGAGAGGAATCCATATGAATAGAAAATAAAGTTAGAATAATAAGGAGGAGTCAGAGGGAGCCTTTGCAAAACTACAGGCCATAAAGACCTACACAGAAGGTCTAACATCCTGCATCATTACCCTTTCTATGTATTTGGTATTTGTAACCAGGGGATTCGGGGAATAGTAAAGCAATCTATGTTCTATAATGAGTGTAATGGTCGTATGAAGAATGGATTGAGAATGGTGATGGTGGGGAACAAGACTAGGTTTAAGAAAGCTTGGGTGTAAGGCAGTTAGGAAGCATTTGGGATAGGTCAGTTATGGGCAATGGGGATCTGAAATATGGCTGTGGTAATGACAGCACTGTGAGGGAGAAGGTTTTGATTCCAGGAAATAAGAATTGCTTTTATTTCTGTTTTATCTCAATGGCAATACATTGTTGTTGTTGTTCAGTAGGTATTGCTAGGGAACCATAGATCTGGTGACATGCGTACTATGTGTTGGGTTATAGCCTCTGACAGTTACCACATCAGTCAAAACTGAATATGATATGCTATGTGCGTTTGGAGGCACTATTTAGGAGAGGTGAAATTTCTCAAAGTAATGAACTTTGACTTCTATTAGACAATCATATGTCTGCTTTGATCCCTTAAAGTAGATGAATAATTCGGCTTCATCTCTGAAATTATAGGAGGTGCACACACCTTTAGTTTGTAATTACTGAGAAGCTATGACCTGGTGATATTAAAATTTACAGTTGTAATTTAACTTTTAATAACTTGTTCAGACCTAAGCAGACATCTCTTAAGGGAAAGGAAAACATAGATACTGACTATTAGGAATTGTGTTAATCAGGGTTATCCAGAGAAATAGAACCAGTAGGACACAGATATAGATAGCTATCTACAGATACGATATGTATATTTAGAAGATTTATTATAAGGTATTGGTTCACACAATTATGGAGGCTGAGAAGTCCCACGATCTGCCATGAGCAAGCTGGAGACTCAGGAAAGCTGGTAGTGCATTTTTTTTTTTTTTTTTGTCCTAAGGCCTGAGACCGGAGAGCCAATGGTATAGATTCCAATCTGAAGGCCTGAGAATCAGGATCTCCAAGGGCAGGATAACATCAATATCCCAGCTCAAGCATCAGGCAGAGAGAGGGAAAATCCCTTCCTCTACATTTTTGTTCTATTCAGGCCCTCAATGGATTGGGCAATGCTCACCCGCATTGGTTGGGGGGGTCACCTGCTTTGCTCAGTCTTCTGATTCAAACGTTGATCTCTTCTAGAAACACCTTTACAGACACACCCGGAAAAAAAAACATTTAACCCAATATCTGGGCATCCTGTGATCCAGTCAAGTCAACATACAAAATTTACTACCATAGGAGTGTATAACAAATAACATGAAACGACTTTACATCAGGATTTTGGCCTAAAAAATCTGTTTGTTTATCTCAAGGCAGTGCAGGCCTGAAAGGACCTGGGTTAAAAGTCCAACACAGTTCCTTTGGAGGGTGAGTTTTCTAATCATTCCACCCTTTTCCTCAACATTCTGCCTTCGTTTCATCTTATTAATACTTTGGCACTTTCATTTACAAATGTGAGTGGGCCTGTATTGAATTTAAATTGTGAAAAAGCTATACAAGGTTTAAAGTGTTAATGACTAGTTAAGCCATTATTTTGAAAGAGCAAAAAAAGAGAAAAAGAACATTACGAGAGAAAAATAGGACTGCATAGTAATTTCATGACAAAAGTGCCTCTGTTTAATGATTTGTAAAAGAAGTAGGAAGCATTTTCAGTGAAAACTGCTAATTATTTTGGTTTTCCATAATGACAACCTGTGATGTTGTTTAAATGTCTTGTTCATTAATTTACTTTGTGACAGTGGTACATTTGTTTGCTTTATGTATTTTCTCATTTGTCTGCATCAAAATGAGACTGATATCATGATCAATGAGTTTAAAGTTTTTTAGAAATTGCGGCCATAATCTCTTGACCATGAGAATTGATAACTTTTAAATTGTGCTACTTCAGGATAAGAAGGAATATTCTAATCACCCTTTGGGTCTGTTTCATTTTTAATCCATCATGTATCTTGGAAAATGGTTCCTTTATTCTACTTTGTCAAAAACATCCACAAATCAAATAATTATTGATATATACTTGGTGTCTTATGTTTAGAATAAATTTAAAGGTTACTAAAGAAATTAACCTTGGTAACAATTGTTTTTGCCATACTAATGGCTCTTAAGGAATGATTTCATTGTGCATGTCTGTGGCAGGCTGCTCGATGACAGCACGGTTCAAAACCAGAAAAAGGAACAAGGTTCTAAGGTCAAACACCAGAAATATTAATAGCATGTCCTGTCACACTCAAATGAGGCAAGTGTAAGCTTAAGTCTGATCAGAACAGGAATTGTGAATTTACGGCCCCTCTTTCTTTCCCCCTGCCTGCTGTTGGCTTTGCTTTTGCTTGTGCTGATTTATTGTTTCCTCTTTTCTTTTCACAACCCCTTTAGGATGTGGTAGAGGGGTGCAGAAGAGGTGTACGGCTGGGCTCATAAACACTTCCTACCTGAGTCCTTGCTGCAGGTTCAGGGGAGCCGATCAATCTCCTATCTAGAGTCCAAGGTCTCTGTACCTGTCCAACAAGTTCTGTCTGCCCTCCTCAGCTGTCTTCTTGCCTATCACCCAAGTGAAAGTCAGATGTCATTCAGCAGACAGCGCATAGTCTCGCATAGAGCAGACCCAGATCTGCCTCAGAAGATATACCAGCCTAGTAACCCTGTGATCCCAGTTGCCTGACCTTGTTTCTTAGCTCGCTAAGGCCATACTGACCCTTCGAATTTACTCTAAAATTTATGGGCAATGAAAAGACCTCCTGCTCAGCAGGGTCCTTTCAGAAATGGCAATAAAATAGTAGCAGTCAGGGAAAAATAAGTGTAGATAGTAAATGAGTGATTTCCCAGAAATTGGCTAAGTAAAATAGAGATGGAATATTGATTATCTATTTTGTGCTGTGCTTTGTGCTAGACATTTTCATAAAAGTCTTTTTTCAGAAATTCTTCTACTTGTTTGTCTTTTCACTCTGCAATGCTCTCAGCTAGGCAGCTCATCTCTTGTTTTTGCTAGACTACTTGCTATTTTACACCTTTTGTCATCATCTCAGTTTAGACTGTCTCTGGGAGGGCCTAAGATTTTTCTAGGTACAATGGTGATGTAACTGATGAAGGAGGAAAGGGAATAATTGCAGGTTGCGATTTAGCTAATACACAGGAAAAAAAAAACCTTTCAGTAGGAATTGTATTTCTTGGACGAAATAGAATTTCTCTCTTAGCCTAGAAAAGCATTTACTTTCCCTCTTATTATATATTTACATAGTCACTAGGGATGGTTACTTAATGTGATACCTTTCAATTTTGAAACATACAAAATTTATTCTAACAAGAAAAGAAAATTTCCTTTTATAGATTTCACAAAACCAAAGTGATGCTTTCAAAATGTTTTATAAAAAACATCTTTATCTGATTGACATGAGTTCTTACTGACTTAATGTTGAACACAGTATGCACCATCTCTCAGATCTGCATTTCTCTGTGTTGGCTTCATTCTCAGGCACATATTCTCTATATAGTGGGAAATACAGCCCCTGCAGCTTTGGGGTACATGATCCTTAAGTTAATGATCTCATAGGAGCCTGGAATGCCTTTACAGATAGCTTCAGCAAAAATTCCAGAGGCATTTTCGATTGTCCTGGCTTGGGGCAAGCTCCTTCCTGAGGCTGAGTCAGCCTCACATGAACCATAGGAATGAAAGAGAATTACTATGGAGAAAGTGATTCCCTAAAGGAAAAGCACACTGGGCAAGGGTCTACTTCAATGATATGCAACAAGGAAATGTGTCTTCACAATTTCCAATAATGAATAGCCAGTCTTTGTCAGCACTGTAAAGGCAGCACATTTACAGCAAGTTAATAGTCATTCACATTTATAGATGTATTTCATGAATGTTTTAAAAAGTTCTACTAGACTGTAATCATCTTAGTGGAATCAAGCAACAAGGAATACAAAAGAAACAGCTTTGCAGTCAATTCTCTGAGAGAGAGGTGACTGGGTCATAAGGATGAGGCCAGAGAATGAGGCAGCTGCTCTGGGAGGGGGTTGGAGGTGTGAGCGGGGAAGCTCAACTTTCTGACCCTTCAACAGTGTCTCCATAACTTCCAGGAACCACAAGCACACAGTCTGAAAAGCACTGATATAAAAATCAACGATGGAATTCAAACCACTTTATAACATTACTCATAGCTAATTCCATCAGATAGACAATTATCTGTGGTTTTCATTTATGTATCTATAGGGGTGATATTAAAAATATTCAACAATTGATATGATACAGGCACCTGACTGGCACTGATCAACCAGAGGAGAGTCCAGCTGTAAACATTTGGAACATTTTACAGGTGTGTTTCAGCTGAATGTCAGCCCCGTATATGTAAAGCTACTAAGCATTACTATTAATAAATATTTTTATCTGTCATGATACATACTTAAACTCTGTCTCAATTTTATGTTAAAATTATTTCTGATAAAACTTTGGGAATTTTATATTTGCCTACTGACTGAAAAAACATATATAACTTGTCATTAAATATTCTACCTAAAAATGTATCTTCTTGGAACATTAGTTATCTAACTATTAATATCTAACCAACTAACTCATTGCTTGAGCCAAACGATGTGTTGCTCTCTGGATACACAATAGAAAGGATAATGTCAATGCCCCCATGAACCTTATAGCTTCACTGGGGAGATGGATAACAGACAACTCCAAAGCACAGTACTAAATTCTGGCTGGGGAAGTACAAGGAGCTATGATAGCAGTGTCATATAATACACACCTAGGTTCAAGGAAGACTTCTTGGAGGAGGTGTTAGCTAAACTATGACTGAAAGATGGGTTAAGAGGTGGGAAGCAGGGAGGGAAAAGGAAATGGGAAGAGAGTGGGTCAAGCATGTGTAAAGTTTTAGAAATAGAAAGATCAGAAGAACTTCAATGAACTAAAAGTGGCTTAATCTTGCTTGGGAGCCCTAGCTATTGTCTGCTATATGCAAATGGAAAAATTATCATACTTAAGTTTCTTTTCACTTACTATCTCCATCTCCTAGCACTTGTTTGTTATTTTTCCACTTGAAAGGCGCATAACCATAGTCTGTTCTGCAAATAGAATTCCATCAGTCTGTCCTAGGTTCTTATATTTAAATGCAGTTACTGCTTACCACCAGTGCTCAGTAGAGAGTAGCATGTGAAGATAAAAAGAAGCATTCCTACTTTACCTGCTGATTCATGCGTCTCTGTCTGTGCTCATGCTGCCTCATTGGGGTT
Organism: Indri indri; assembly: GCA_004363605.1. Classification (NCBI taxonomy): domain Eukaryota; kingdom Metazoa; phylum Chordata; class Mammalia; order Primates; family Indriidae; genus Indri; species Indri indri. Next base: position 2,967 of record RJWJ010033995.1, on the reverse strand, counting down.
GCCCGTTCTCTTCTCATCCACCTGGAATATTACACGTCTTTGAGGATTTGAAACAAATGTTCTATGTCTTACCAAAACTTCATGGCTCCTTTGGAGAGAGCCAACTACTGTATCCAGTACACAATTTTCTCATTTCAGCTATAATTCTTTATGCCTCATTCGGCCTGTAAATTATCTGAGGATAGGGACATTATGATTTTATTATTGGGACCTTGGATAATGTCTGTCATAAGATGTTAGGGGTTTGAGGTACCTCTCACCCTCCTTTTGAGATTTTATTATACTCATAAGGTTTACTATTCAAATATGAACAAGTAATGCTTTTATTATTCTCCCAATTATCTCAAAGATACTAAATTGGGAACAAGTCTTGGGTCAGGAAGTTTATGGGACTTCCTACTTTCTACCCACTGAATTGGAAATAGGTTTTGTACTATAAGCCCGACCTCACTTTATCACTTAGTCACAGGCAAACAGGCAGTAAATCACAGGATTGGACACAGAGAGTAGAAGAAAGCCCCTAACACATGATAGAAAGTGAGGGGCCAACTTTCTGCCTTTAAGATACAGTTGCCCTGCTCACCAAAAAGCAAGGGTCAATACATGTCAGGCTCTGACCAGCCTCCCTTCTTCACATGTTAAAGTTATCATTTGCAAACAAATTTTCTCAGTTTTTGAAATTTATGTAAGTGAAACCATACTGCATATGTAACTATATATACTGAGTAACTCTGAAAATCTCCAAGTTCCATTTTAGTTCCATAAAAGCTGAATAACTAAGTGAAATATCATAAAATGTTAGACTGATAATTTGACTTGATGATTTTAAAGTGTCTTTTAACCCTAAGAATATATGTTTCCTTAATCTTTGATATTAATTTTACCTAAAATTATTGTGCCTTTGGGATCTGGTAGGTCTGGACAAGGTAATATATTCTGGTTTATAGAAAATGGGTTGATTCTATTTGGTCTTGGTGTAGGATGGGGGCAAATTGTAACCAAACATTATAGGCACCAATGCATATACTTGAATGCCAAAGAAGCTTTCCTATAATTAGAAGCTGTGATCCCTTTGATGCATTGTCTGTGGTCTGTTGACTACCAAGCTATAGAATTAAAGCTTTAATTAATTTCTTTATTAGGTATGATATCTATAAACTGTCAGATCATATCTATCATAATTTTAGAAAGTAATCTAAAATAGACTCAAATAAAACTAGATCTTGTGCCTGAAAAACACAGAGAAGTATATTATTTTTAAAAATATAGCATGTTTAATGAAGATTGATTGGTGTGTACTTAGCAAATAATTTCAGATACAGTATTGTCAGGTTTTAGTTTGAAATGTCAGTTCTTAGTGTGCTCATGGCCTGAAGAATGACCAGACACACCAAAGTCACACTGAAGGCAAGCACGAAAATGAGGTTTATTGAGGAGAGAAAGATGGGATTATAGGGCGAGAGCAAGATATAGGTTTACGGAGCATGATACATACACCAGAGATGACGACCAGACCCACTGTCTCAGCAAAGGGAGAGCAAAAGGATGGGCATTTTGTTTTATAGTGCCCGGACTGGGACATCCCTAGTGGCTCAGATGTCACCATGGAACCACTGTGATTGGACAGTTGGGAGTTGCATTACTACCCAAGGGGGTTGTTCTGGATCAATTTCTGGACTCTATGGTACCTATGCTGCTTGGCTTGTGGGCTAGAGAGTCCCCTGCATTCTTTTGCAGCTGGCGTGCTGAGTTGATTGGCTGTTTCATAGGGTATTCTTTCCTCCTCAGGTATGGCAGTCTCTTGGGAGATTAGGGTGGGGCAGGACCAAGATGTGGGTCCTCTTCCCAGGTGGAGCAATTGCACAAAAGCAACAACACCGACTTTCGTCCCTAGGAGACCCAGAAACCCTCACTATCTACCTAACAGTAGGACATGAACAGTGTAGAAAAGAGTGCTGAGTCTCTTGCTTTAAGCTGTATAGCAAGCACACTTTTATTTATTCATTCACTTAATTTCGACTCTTTTTTTCTCCATTGCACTTTTGCTTGAATGTAATATATGGGACAATATCCAAAAGGGCTGATATTTCCCAATTTAATCTGAGATCATAATAAAATAACAACAAAACAGTGTTTGAGATTACAGTTTCTCCCCTTTTTATCAAAACTCACTGCCACCCATCATCAATATTTATTGAGCCTTTACAGGGCACTAGGCAGAATAGAACACTCAGAAAACATTGTCCCTGCTCTTGAGGAGCTTACTTTCTAAAAGACAAAAAATTGCCCCTCTTTTAAAATAGCATTTTTGTTTGGTGTTTCTGCAAAGTACAGAGAAAATCATCTCCAGAGTGAACTTTGAGTATAACTTAGCCCCATCATTATTTAGAGAATAGAGGAAGACAAAGAGGAAAAGATTTTAAAGACAATGACAGACCATTCAAACAGGTAGAGTTTAAAGGGAGATAAACACGATCTCATCAACTAAGGAGAGATTGGCTGTAGTAAATAGCTTGAGGGAAATAGTTTGTAGGATGCAAGCAAAGGAAGCAAGTTAACTGGACGTTGAGTGGAGCCAGAAAGATCATGTGGCCTTTTTCCAAGTACACAGTCACCAGGTAGGAATGATTGGTGACAATACAGAAGGCTAAAAAAGGAAGGTAATCTTGTGCACCTAATAAATAGATAGAATAAAGGATCAAAATTGAAGGCAGGCTATAAAAATATCAAGAAATTCTTAAAAACCAAAAGTGATTTGGAAACACAAAACTGTTGGACCGTAGATAATTCCACGGTGGGCCCAGGGGAGAGACGACCACCCTGAAAAGCGAGCGGAGACCGAGACTTGATGCAAAAAGCAAGAGGCTTTATTTCCAGCGCAGCGCAGGGGCGCACAGCGTTACCAAGTTGGCTAGCTGCCGCGCCGAGAACTATGACACTGGGGTTTTTAAAGGCAAAAACCACACG
>RJWJ010033994.1:0-17360 GCA_004363605.1 Indri indri | reverse complement strand
AAACTCCTGGGCTCAAGCAATCCTTCTGCTCAGCCTCCCGAGTAGCTGGGACTACAGGCATGTGCCACCATGCCTGGCTAATTTTTTCTATATATTTTTAGTTGTCTGATTAATTTCTTTCTATTTTTAGTAGAGACGGGGTCTTGCTCTTGCTAAGACTGGTCTCAAACTCCTGAGCTCAAACAATCCACCCACCTTGGCCTCCCAGAGTGCTAGGATTACAGGCGTGAGCCACCACGTCTGGCCATTTTTGCTATTATTTTTTTTAAATAAGATATCCACCCCTTTGTCTTCTCTTCCTCACAAATTCCTATAACTCAAAAATTTTCTCTTTTGATGCTGTCCCATAAATCCCGTGATTTTTCTTCAATTCCTCTTCATTCTTTTTTGTTTTCTTCTCTGAACTACTTTCAAATAAGCTGTCTTCAAGTTCACAGACTCTTTCTGCTGCTTTGTCAGTTCTTCTGTTGATGCTTTCTATTTCATTGTTTCATTTCATTCATTGTATTTTTCAGCTCCAGAATTTCTGTTTGATCTTGTAAATATGTTAATCCCTATTAAATTTCTTATTTTGGTCATTAATTATGTTCCTGATTGCATGAATCATTTCTCTGTATTTTCTTATAGTTTGCTGAGCTTCCCTAAAGTGATTATTTTAAATTCTTTGTTAGGTAGTTTGTATATCTATTTCTTTAGGATCAGCTACTGGGAGATTAGTGTGTTCTTTGTGTTATGTCTCTTCATTTTTTTCATGTTTCTTGTTGCCTTATGTTTATGTCTGTGCATTTAAGGAATTGGGGATATATTTCAATCTTTGTAGACTGGCTTTTTCTGGGAAAGCCCTTTACTAATCAGCTTATTCAGAGAGTCTGGGAAAGTCATCTGGCATGGCTGAGAGTGGGCCTGCTGCTGGAATCCTTAGATGGGCTAGCCTACTGCCTGGATCAGTAGGTGGTTGAACCTGGCACCCTGAATATACAGGATTAGACGTGAAGCCTGGATCTATCGGGGTAGACCTGTTGATTAGTTCTGTAGGCCTAGAGCCTGGGTTCACTGGGATGGGCCTTTAGCCTAAGTTTGTAGGGGCTCTCTTAGCATAGGGGTAGGCCTGGTACCTGGAACCAGTAGGATAAGCTTAGAGCCTGAGTCCATGGGGGCTGGCCTAGTGCCTGGGTCTGTAGAGGTGGCTTGGAGCCACAGTACTCAGGGTTTGGCCTAGGACTGGGATCTGCTGGAGCAAGCCTAAACCCTGGGTACTTTAGAGCCTGGGGCCCCACAAACTGACCTGGAGCCTGGGTCTGGCTTGGGACTGGGGCTGATGTGGAGCCTGGGTCTGTGAGGGCTAATCTGGAGCCTAGGATTGCAAGTGCTGGCCTTGTACCTGGAGACACTAGCCTAGAGCTGGGGTATAGAGACCAGTTTAGAGCCTCTGTCCACTGGTATCTGCTTAGAAGCTGGTCATATAAGGTGTTGGCATAGAGGCTAGGTCTGTGACGGCTGGCCTGGGGCCTAAAGTCTTGGGAGCTGGCTTGGGACCTGGGTCCTGGAGCCTGGGTCTGCGGAGGTTGGTCTAGCACTGGGGTCTGCTGGGACAGGTATGTATCTTGGGTTTGATGGAGCAAGTCTAGATTGTGGATGTCCTGGAGTGTGGTACTTCAGGGGCTAGCCTTAATACATTGTTACCTAAATAAGTTCAGGATTCTATTAATACAGAGAAAGGGGAATGACTGTTGGGGAAACACCCAACAGTGTCTGGTATAGGGGCCCAAACCTATCTTGGTTTGGCTCCCACAGCATGCCCTGAGGTATCTCCAAGAAAATTAAGCCTCCTTGGAACAAAATTTTAAAAATTACAGGCTAAAAGCAAACTCCTGCTTTTATTGTGATGTTTAAAACCAAGCTTGCATCGGCTATGAAACATGGCTGAGTGGCTGGTTTGTTGTCCTAAACTTTTCCCCTTGTCTTGCATAATCATTTAGAGTCTTAGGCTTGCTTCATGAAAATGACTTCGTTTGTTGACTATATACTTTTTCAGTTGTCTAGTATTTGTATATCCTTCCTAGAGAACCTGAGTCCTAGCCATGACCCCTCAACTCTCTTAAACTTTGAATGAAGTCATGCCTTCAATGCAGCAGATATTACTTGAGTACATGCTGTGTGCTGGGTATTGTGTGGGGTGGGTACAACTTAGGGGGTATAGTAGAAGAGGAAGGGAATGGAGAATAATATAAAGTGTCCCTATATTGAAGTTGCTTAAAAGCTAGTGAGGGAGAAAGTTGAGGAGACCAACTGATATTAGATGATGGTAGCAGAGTTTTAAACCAATGGTTCCCAATACTAAATGTGGGCCCTTGAGACACAGTAGGTTGAGGAAGCTGCAGGCATGTAATGGCTTAACATTGGGACTCTAGAATCAGATTGACATGGGTGCATATCCCAACTCTATCATTTATGAGCTGTGTGACCTGAGGCAAAATTATTGAATGTCTCAGAATCAACTTCCTCCTCCATAAAAAAGGACAATCGTAGCCTACTTTTTGAGGCCATTGTGAGAATTTAATGAGATAATACGTGTAAAACTGTTTAACACAGGATTATCCCTTATAAATTACCTAATAGATAAAAGTTATATTAAAATAGGAAAGAAATCAATTTTAATTTGGGTCATCAAAGAAGGCTTACAGATTTCCAGTTTGTACTATTTGGCTGTTGTTTTCTTTTAGACCCTGTGTCTAAGTTCATTTGCACTGCAGTGAAGGAAATACCTGAGGTAATTTATAAAGAAAAGAGGTTTATCTGGATCACAGTGCTACAGGCTATACAAAAAATATGACAGCAGCTTCTACTTCTGGTGAGGGCTTCATGGAGTTTCCAATCATGATGGAAGGTAAAGAGGGAACTAATGTGTCACATGATGAGAGAGGCAGGAAGAGAGAGAGGAGGAGGAGGTGCAAGGCTCTTTTCAACAGACTGCTGTCATGCCATTCATGGTGGATCTGCCTCCAGGACCCAAACATCTCCCACCAAGCCCCACCTTCAACAATGGGGATCCAATTTCATCATGAGATTTGGTAGGGACAAATATCCAATCTATGTCACCCTGGGACTAAGGCTTTAAACTATTGAAAGCACCTCAGATACATAAAGACTTATTTGTGTCTGCCTGGAAATTTCAACCTTTCTCCTTTATTTGTTGTTTAATATCCATGCTTTAGTAGACCAAGACTAGGAAGGCATTAGAACTTTTCATTCCCTTTGTTTAGTCCCTGGCCGTGATAGTCTACCTTCCCACAACATTTCTTCTTTTCTAATATCCTTTACATTATTTCTATAATGCATGGATTGATACTACTTAATTCCGAATATCCAAAACAGATGTCTAGGGACTGGATTCACTTATCCATCTAGGCTTGGTCTATACTTCCCATGGTAGGTGGTTGTAATTCATAAGACACTGCTGGAACTCCAAGCTGCAGTATTTCGTGCTGTTCTACTCAGTTTTAAATGTTTGATTTTTTTTTAAAAAAATTCCCTGCTATAATAATTTTTAAATATTAACATTGAAATTGATTAAATGCAATAAACATCATATTAAATAGTAAATTTTAAAATTATCAGTAAAATAATATTACCTACAGAAATAAACTATTTTCAAATACTTTAGTTGATAGCATGTTATCTTATATAATTTGGTTGTGACCACTGGGGTGGGATTAAACTCTCTTTATAACAGAAAATCTAATACATGAGAAAAATTTAAAGATGATAAGAAAAAAAGTTACAAAAGGCAGGAGATGGGAAAGTTTTGGTTTATGATCAGTCCTACTCTAAATGACATAAATTACTAGTTTTACCTATCTGTTTTCTATATGAGTGAAGCCTCCTATACACAATCTTATTAAGCTGAGTCTTTGAAAGAAACAATGACATAGCATACTTGCATTGTAATGAGTACCTTTTCAAAAGCAAAATAACTTTAAGCTTAAAAACAAAGACCCTTCTCATCAGCTCCCTTCACCCTTTTAAGGAAGGCAAATTTTATCAATCACTTCTGTGAAGAGACTTTCAATGCTGTCTCTAAGGCCAAGCTTTGCAGCAATCATAAGCTATAAACTTGAATGACATCAGCTTATCAGCTTAGCTCACTGGAGCGTCTCTGTAATCATTTGTACATAAAGATCCATTAAGTCTGGGTCAGGCCTTTTTTTTTTCCAATTACAAAATTAGTGTAGGTTCTTTTGAGACAAACACTCAAACTTTAAGGATACACATTAAAGTTAAAGAAAATTCAAACTTTCTGCCAGGCGCTTTTTGGTTATGAATGTTTATTCTTCAATAGCGCTTTAAACTCAGATATGTATTTAGACATTAATAATAGAGAAATAATAACAAAAATATAACAAAATGTGCACTATTAAATTCAACAGTTGGCTTCAGGAACAGAAAATTATCAACACTTTTGAGGCTCTCATATGCTCCTTTGATTCATTCCCTTTCTAACCCTACAGGTAACCATAACCCAGGATTTTGTCTTAAGCATTTCTTTGCTTTTCTTCATAGTTTTGCCACTTACAAGTACCTAAATATACCATTGCCTGGTTTTGAACTTCATATCAATGCAAAATGTACTGTATGTATTTTTATAATATTTTTGGGTTCAGTCAACATTATGTTTTTGAGATCCATCCATTTTGATGTGATTAACTATAATTCATTCAATTACATTGTTATATATAGTTCACTGTCTGAATATATCACATTTGATTTATCTGTGTGAATGTTGATGGGCGTATGGACTGTTTTTGTTTTTACTATATAATTAGCAATGCTGCTGAGTTCCCGTTTACTGGTGCACATGTTACATGCACCAAGCGCTGGAGTTGCTGGCTTGCAGGGTATGGTGTATTCAAATTGTCTAGGCTGGTTGTAGCTGTACCTCAACTTACAGTTAAGTGTGAGCCTCTCCAATTTCCTCTTGTGTGCAATGCTATGCTGTCTTTTCTTCATTTTCCTACTGGGATATTTGTCTTTTTCCCTATCATTTGTAAAGTTTCTTTATAAAACCAGATAACAATCTTTGACAGCTCTTGACATAGCAAACACCTCCTCTCAGTTTGTTGATTGTATTTCATTTTTACAGTGCCTTTTGATGATCAATGTTCTTAATTGAATGCAGTAAAATTAATCATTCTTTTTTTTTTCTTTAATGAGTGATGCTTTTTGCAGATTGTTTGAGAAATTCTTTTTTACCACATGGCAGACAATGGCTGCCTCTTCTTTCCGATTTCCCCTTTCCAGGACAATCAGAGCAAAGAAGGCAACTTATCCCTCCTTTCCATACTGAATTCACCCTCAGTAATCCTTTTGTGATTTTTGTATGGAACATTGACGGATGACTTATGGAGTCAGACATTCAGTGCAGCATGTTGTCACATATTCCAGTCTGTCTCCTTGCTTCTCTCTTCTTTCTTTGCATAATCTGTGGAGCCACCAAGAAGTTCTCTGGGGAAGAACAATGGCACATTTACTCAGTTCCCCTTGAGACCTCAGATTCCACCCCAGAGCAGCTTATCACAGAATTTCTTTGGAAAAAATACAATGTTATCCCTAAATGAATTCTGGTGAAACAGAAATAGGACTTAGCAGAGAGGGAAGCCCACTGCACTTACTATTCTGAAACTGTATTTTCTTCAATCAACAATACATATGACCATTCATTCCTTGCTAAAAATATGTAATATGTCTTTCTTTTGATTTTTATGTAAGTGTAATAATATAGCTTCATAATGAAGTATTTAAATCTTCCCTTCTTAGGGACCATTTAGGCGGTCTCCAATTCTTTATCTTCACAATGTAGAGTGAATGTGTATGTAACGTTGCATATATATGAGTGTATAATGTACATGTGCATATGTATATGTCTCCATATGTTTGTGATATTGTTTCTTTATAATTGTTTTAGAGAAGCAGAGTTGTTATGACTAATGATCTTTCCATTTAAAATTTTTACGGTAACTGCTAAGTTGCCTTCTCAACGATGTTGACAGGGTATGCTTCACCACACTCTAGCTTCTTTTAGATACCGTCCGTTAATTAGGCTTTTGTTAATTTGGGTGAAAATGGTATTCTATTATTTTAATTTGCATTTCTCTTCTCACTGGATAGGCTAACCTTCTTTTCAAGTATTTATCAACCGTGTATAACTTTTTAAGACTTGCGTTATTTCTCTGAATAAAAGTAGAGTAATAATATAAAACAGTGTAACTGAAGAGATGTTTGCCATTTTACTACAATTGTATTTTCATCATAAAAGCAATAGAATTAAGTTTGTGTCACCTGAAAATTGGTATTTTTGAGGCTATTTGTACTTCATCTAAAAAAATCACAAACCTAACCATGCTAAAAATAAATGGATTTGTCTGAGTTTGCTGCCTGAAATCTGTAGTCTGAGTGTTTAAAATAAGACGAAAAAAACAACAAATTTTCAAAACACTTTCACCCATGTTTTCTCATCTGATACATGTTTGTAACAAATTTTTAAATCGACAGATGTCAAATTAAAACAAAACACAACAAAATGCTTATCAATTTATTACTGCAAAGGTTCTTAAATAAGGTGTCATATAGTCAAGATTCTAATCTCTGTTCCAGAGAGCAAGCTTTTAGTGAAAATATTTTTAAGTGTTAATGACTGAATTTAGCAAAAGCATACATAAAATTCAGTAAAATTACAAAATTCAGAATAAGAGGAAACACTGGAAAGGTCGATGGGTATCTCAACTTTCCTGGTGATGTTCTATTATGAAGATGAGTGGTATGGACACAAGTATTTGCATCTATACTTTATAATTTCTCATGTGTATAAAACATTTCTTATAAAATTAAAACCTCAGTGCTTGCTTTTTTCCATTTCTATAGTGTCACATAGAAAAGGATTACCACTCTAAAGCTTAATGATCACATCTGAGGGGTTCAAATGCCAGTACATTTGGCAGGGATTCAGTGCGGGATTGCAAAACCATTTCACCGATTCCGAATAGCCTGGATGCCTGTACCTGATCTGGCAGAGGGAACACTCTGATGACAGCAATTACTCTGATTCTTTTACTTCATATGGCCCCACGAGTAATAAATGTTCTTAAAGGAGCCTGCTGAAAAGGATGAAAAATAGGGATGGCAGCTGACTCAACAAATCTACTCGAAACCGCTTGTGTAAAAACTATATATTTTTTAAAATTTAGCCAACTAGTCTCCTTAATTGATAGTGTGCATATATTATAATATAGACCTGATGCTTATAACCTTCTACTGCTTCCTAAATCGAGAGGATGAGTTTCTGAAATCTTCCAAAATGTGTTTGTTATTGAGGCCTAAGTATGAGGGACTTCACATGCGCATCTAGCTCACACTGAAAGGGTGATAATTGTCACTTTTAGATTTATTAATTAAAGTACATAGGAATTTTTTTGAAGCAGACTCTTCAGGGTGGGGAGACCTGTCTTGTTTAAATGAATAGAACTTTTATTGCCAAAGATTTTACTGATGGACATGAATAAAAATGCAGCCTCAGTTTGGGAAGGGAGAGGTGGTGTATGGTTAATGCATACACATTTGGACCTGAGTTTGCTATGCTTTCACTCTCAGGTACCACAGCAGAGATATACCCTGTAGTGGCATTGCATCAGAGTGGTGTTCAACAGTGCTATCAGTGGCAGTTAACATTTATGGCACAATTCATTTAGGCTTTTATGAGTCCTTCATATTCCCTTTATGATCCAAAACAGGAGATGTCCGTGCAGGGAATGAGTAATACTGTACACCAAAATCTCTTTGATTTTTGTTTTTATGTTAATATTCACTAAATTTCTAAACCCCGGAGGCATAATTTCCTGAACCTCAAGCATTGTATACAGCTTGGAGGTCTCTAAGCATCATCTGAGTGGAGTTTCTTACTGCAGAGCGATGATGTCTTCTTTGACTCACTCTGGGAGAATATAGTTTAGAGACAGACTTGATATAGTATGTCACATAATATCATTAATTTAATTATTTTGTTTATCCAGTATTTGTTGCATATTTATTGAGGACCTACTATGTGTCAGGCAGTTTTCTAGGTCCTAAAGTGTGTTTTTTGGGGTATTGCTATGGTTGGTTGTTATAAAAAAGTGCCTAAAATCTCAGATGCTTAACAAAATAGAAATATTTCTTATATGTGTGAAGTCCAGTTCAGGAGTCAGAAGTTTTTTCAAATAGGGATTAGGGTACTAGTTTCATTTTACCTCCCAACTTTGCAATCCCCTAGGGCCTTGGAGTCATCCCCAGGACCCTCTTTACCCAACTTGTAAAGAAGGGAGGAGAGAATCGAGAATTGTAATTGGGAGGTCTTTGTGGACCTGGCCTTGGAGGTGCACACATTGCTGCCACCACATTCCACACACTAGGACTCAGCTATGTGGTTATTGCTGATTGTAAGGAAAGCTGGGAAATGTGGCATAACCATGTTTTTCAGAAGAGAGGAAACAAGTTTGGTGAGCACGGAGCCAGTCTCTGCCGAATGTGCTATGATATTAGACAAGGCAGATGAAGCTTCTATTTGTATGGAGCAACCATTCTGGTATAGTGAGATAGATAATAAACACAGAAAGAAATATATAAATGAGAATTACAGGTAGTGTTGAGTGCTGAAAAGGAAACAACAAAGGGTAATGGAATTAGGATGGACAGCGGAGGGAAGGGAGCTCTTCTAAGTAGCATGATAAGAGAAAGAATTTCTGTTGAGAAATTCCCTTCGGAGACCTGAATAAAAGGGAAGAGTCAGCCATGCAAACACCTAGAGAAAAGCTATCCAGATAAGAGGAAGGGCAGAATATGAACAGGCTTAGAGTGTTTAGAGCTGTGCACCCCATCCCCTGGTATCTGTCCGTGGCCTTTTAGGAACCAGGCTACACGACAGGAGGTGAGCGGTGGGCGAGTGAAGCTTCATCTGTATTTACAGCCATTCCTCATCACTGGCATCACTGCCTGAGCTCCCCCTCCTGTCAGATCAGCTGTGGCATTAGATGCTCACAGGAGCATGAATCCTACTGTAAACTGCACATGTGAGGGATCTAGGTTGCATGCTCCTTATGAGAATTGAATGCCTGATGATCTGAGATGGAGCTGAGGCGGTGATGCTAGTGCTGGGGAGCAGCTGCAAATACAGGTTATCATTAGCAGAGAGGTTTGACTGCACAATAAATGTAATGTGCTTGAACCATCCCGAAACCATCCCCTCACCCCACCCATGGAAAAATTGTCTTCTATGAAACCAGTCCCTGGTGCCAAAAAGGTTGGGGACCACTGGTTTAGAGGACAGAGAGAAGGTGAGCCTGGCAAAGCTTGTTGACTGAGGTTGGGAGTGGGATAGAGGAGCAGAGTGGAAGCAGAGGGCATATAATGTAGTTCCTGGAAGTCTTTACTGATTCTATGTACAGGGATTTTTGCTAGTTATTTTGAAAACTTTATATTATTTAATCTTTTAAACAAATGTAGATATTATTGTTTCTTCTTTTAGAGAAAAAGAGTTGGAGTTTTAGGGAATTTAAGTAACTTCTGCAAGGTAACACAGCTGATGAAGAAGCAGAGTTAGATCTACCCAAGTCTGACTCCAAAACCCATGCTTTTAACCATGGTGTAACTGTGCTTTTATCCAAGTTCTTAGTCAACACTGAGAACTTGTTTTCTATTCCATGCCTGAAATTATGCAAAAAAAAAAAAAAAAAAAAAAAGTACTCTACCATCTTAAAATTTCTGACAACTCAAAACCACTGAGACTGTTCCAAAGCCAATATATATTTGGCAAAGACTTTTAAAATATTTCCCTTTAAATTTTTTTCCATAATAAACATGCTTTGCTTTTATACTAAGAATTTTAGTCACATTTATTATTGTCGATTATGAATTATTATTATGTAAGGGTTCTGTGTACCTCAATGCAGATCATTTCATATGAAAATACTACTTTCAAATAGTCCCCTCCCCCAAAATGTATAGCAAGCTTATTACAAATTTAACTCAGGAACATCTGATGTACCTTTTGGTAACATATTCCTTTTTTACTATCATCTAGCCTGCTGTTTTCAGAATTTGTTCAAAGTGCCCTTACTATCATTCCCATCTCCACCCTCCTGGATTCTAACTTTATTAAAATTCAGCTACTTAATTTGGAACTTATTCTGAAGCATAGATTAAAAGGTTAAATTACTGTCATTCTATATTTCTCTCAAAATCTATACCAGTGGAAATCTTCAACCAATTAAGGATGAAAGATTGTGTGAAGTCCTATTTTAACCGCATCATCTGATTTTTCTTACAATGCCATCCCTTTCCTTCCCTTGTATAAATTACTCATGGCATCTTTTGTCTGTCTAAGGAGGACAGGTACAAGATCACTCTTGAACCCTGGGATACAAAATTAACTCAACACGAGATGTTTATGTGGCAGAGTAGTCCAATTGCCTTATTTTTTAATAGATAATTTGGTATTACTAGAGAACAAGAAACACTGCAAAGTGTTGCTGTATGTAGAAAATATCTAATTGGAAGCTTAGTCGGTGAAACTTTAAAATTGTTCTGCGATATGTATACCTCAGGATAGAAAGTCTCCCTTTTGTTCTTCTTTATTCTACTTATGCATAAAAGACTCAACAGATTTTTTAAAAAACAATGTTTTTTTTTTTCTTTAAAGATAGGGAAAACTCTGAAATTGTTTTAAGGGGATATGAAGCGGATATAAACACTTCATAATGGCTAAAAGCAAAAGTTGAGTAATATTTTTTAGACGGAAACTAAGGGGACTTAGATCAGGTAATCTCAACTGACATACCACCTGTCTCCTCCCTACCGCCCTCCTTTCGTGCTGCGTTCTGTAAGTTGCCACTGCAATGAACAGAGAATGTAGTATACGAAGGCCTAAGTCTGTGTCCTGACTTTGTCATTTATTTGATGATCTGGGCAAACCATTTGTAAATCTTGACTTGCTTTTCTTCTCCGCAAAGTATGATAACATTGGTGAAAGCACTTAGTGAATATTTAATATTTATGAGAAAATATTAACATCATTAGAATCAAACTTTTCTGATCGAATCTAGCAGTCTGTTAAGTTCCTCCCATTCTCTCTGTACAATCGCTGTCTATTCTGAGCTCTCTCCATCATGCCTAGACTATCCTAATTCCTAAGCTCTCTCTTATTTCGCTTCATTCAACGTTTTCCCTGTGATTCTTCTAGGATCAAGAAAGCAGTTTTTTTAATGAACTGCAGACAGATTCATGGATTTTTTTTTTTTTCTTTCGTGTATTACTGATTCAGTAGCAACTTTCATCCCTCCCTCCTCCATCCCTGTCCTTACTCTTCCAGCTCCCACTGGTCCCCACTGTTTCCTTCTTTCAGGCAAATGCATTCTTATTATTTCCTTGGGCTTGGTGGACTTCCTAATTCTTTGAATCAAAGAGTCCTCTCCTTCCAAAAACAAAGGTAATCATTTAAAATTCCCTTAACTTTGAACTTAGTGGAGGTGTCACTTTCTCTAGCAAGTTCTTCCTGACTCCTCCCTCCTCTGTATTGAAACATTGCTACAGGCTTGTAGATACACATTATTGCACATCCTTACATAAATGTGTTTCTGGGGGAAATGTGGTTTAAATCACAAAGTACGTACAATATTCTTTTAAAACACAGGTTATACCTAAATTGAGAATGGCTATGTATTCATTCATTCATTCATTCTTCTGAAAAATATTTACAGAGCATCTTCTGTGTGCCACATGTTGTTTCAGAGACTCGGGGTGCAGAAATAAATGAGATGTAATTACTTACAGAGTTTGTAGTTTAAGGGAGTAGGAGATACCTACAGATCATTAGAATTGCAAGATAAGGGTAAATCAAAGTCTGTGGAAAGTGCCATGAAGTACCAAAGATGAGATGATTGGCTTTGCTTTCTAACCAGGGATGGCTTTAGAGAAGAAAGGACAGTTTAGTGGGACCTTGGAAAGTTAAGGGTTAGCTATGTGTGGGGATGTCATTAAAAACAGACACAATAACAAGGGAAAGGCCTATCTCCTCATGCTTCATTAGTCATTCTGGGCCCAAATTTGTTTGTAACATGAGAGAGTTGAATTAGATGAGTTCATGTCTCTCTCCAAGTTCCATTCTCCTCGGAATTCTACAGTTCTGAATATCTACTACATGCAAAACAATGTGCTGGCCTTTATGGTAAGAATGTTAGCTCTGTCCTTGAGTAACTTATCCTTCCACAAGGCTTGGCAAAGAGGTTTCATTTTGTCAGCTATCCAATTGACAGCAATGCTTTAAGTGCTGTGTTGAGAAGGATTGTAAGATCACGTCTAGGTTCATCTTAAGAAGAACTGTGACCAATCACTGATGTCTGTTCTAGTGGGGAGGAAGAATTATAGGTATGTGCACACCTGTCTTTGTTTTACAGAATAAAGTTAGTAAATTAACTGAAACCTTATTAAAATAAAAAGTTTAATAAATTAATTAAATAAAGAAAACTCTTACTTTGAAAAGCAAAGCATCATTTTATGGGTATTCACATCATTAAACAAAAAAAATCTTCAACTCAATGGTTTATTCTTTTAACAAATACTCCAATATTTATAGTCAATAAAACAAGCTATGTATTTTGTGGATGCAAAAAGCCAGCTCAGTTTGAACTGTCTTGGACAAATTAGATTTCACATGCTCTCTGTTGTATATTACAACACCCGTCAGATGTGTCTTCCCCACTAAAGTACATATTCCTGGAGGGCAGGAACTACCAGGTCAGTCTGGTGATGCTGTATCCCTGGCAGCTAGCAGAAAACCACTACATGGGAGGTGTTCAATGTGTACCTGCTGCCTGAGTGTTCAGTGAAAAATGAAAAGTTCTCAGAGTTGTTTGTGTAACTTTTTGGACTGTCAAGGTCCGTGCAGAAAGTTCACATCTGCAGATCATAAACAAGATGTGAGGTACTGTCAGATAGTCAATCGAAGCCAACAATGCATGAGGAAGGGAAGTTTAGAAGTGATGTTATTTCAGAAATAAAACTTTATGAATCTTGCATGTAAGCAAATAAGAAGCTGGCTTTTCATTTACACAATGGAAATGAATGTTAAAGTATTCATAAAGACTAGGGGAGAAATATAAAGTTATTCTGATGGAGTGAAGTTTTAAATGCAAAGAATGAATATATTTTATAGACTTATCTCAGCATGTAACAAATTTTGATGAATACAATGCAGACCATGGGGATAAAATTCATTTATGCAGATTCTTATGGCGGAACCTATTATAATTCTTAAAGTCCCTTTATCCCATGTTTAATAAAAACTCCAAAAAATTTATAATTTTCTTTTATGCCTCTGTCTTTCCATTTTTCTTTTAATTTATTTATACAAGACAAGCTACTCCTATTGTTGAGTGTAACTCTGAGAGAAATTTTGTTATTCATTAAATTGTTTAGAGAAATGTTTCAATTCTAGGAAGCACTTCCTTCCAGCCAAGTCTTTGAAAGTTAGAGACCCATTTCTGCCCTCACCAAGGCAACAAATCTCCTATGTAAGTTAACACTACAGATTAAAATATTGATAATAAAAATTTCTATGATTGTAAAACTTCAGTTGAAGTGCTTATATACCTGTTCATCTTTGAATGGTAGCAAATTATTTTTAATTCTATTGCAATTGCTTTTCAGTAAGTTTTCTCTTATTTTCTTTTCCTACAAGTTCCCTTATTTTCTTTTTCTACAAGTTTAATGTTTCACAACATTTAGTATTTAGAGTCACAATTTGTGACTTTGTAAGAAAGCTGTCCTTAGACAGCTGTCATAGGATGGAGTTATAATGAGGGCTTTTTTTTTTTTTTTTTTTATCACTTCCAGGCATAAACATCTTAGGATGGGTTCAGGATGGACCAACTTTATTCTGAATCAAATATAGAAAAGACTTTGTGACTTATGTCAGATATCCAAACCTGTCTGTTAGGAAATAAATAGCAATCAGATTTAAAAAGAAAAAAAATTACACTTTCTAGAATACTTTCACACTGCAGTGTTTTGGGTATTCTTAGTTAACCTGTGTTAGGCCTTCAAGAGTTCATAAGAAGAACCAGTCAATGTGCAAAAAAGGTCATGTAAAAGATTTCTAGAGAGAAAGAATTAACTTGAAAAGATGTATATGGCTCATTTTTTAACATCCGTTACAGAGTGTAAATTTTAAACATCATGGATAGAGATAAGGAGGTTCCTAAGCATGGCTCTTTTTGAGGAGTTTAATTGCCATTGGATTGAGTGTATTTTTTTAAGATGAAAACTCCCAGAATTTTTTAAAACAAAAATGATCTAGGAGTCTACTTGCCCATGAAATTCACATGATTAAATATAATGAGGATTTTTCCTCCACAGAGTAAATAATCTCCTTCCCACGTGTATATTGATATAAACTCTTGGTGCATTTGTTTTATGATTTAGCACAGATGGTTTCTCCCTTGTTTGAGGCTGAAAAATGGATTTCCTTTTGGCTCCCCTGGAGTTCTTTTTCTTTGATGGTTAGAGAGTAGGTGTTAGCATTTCTTGAAAATCATACTTAACAGAAAACTATTCCTATGCCTTTAAAGTGTTTTTTATTTGTGTATTTTTCAAAAAGAAATGCACTTTGTATCTGTTGTTAACACACTTTAGAATTTATGTTCTCATGATAAGAACAATTCCCAAAGAGTCATAAGAGAGCCAGACGATTTTAAGAAAAATCACATGAAAATCTATTACATTAAAATAGACACTTGGCATTTATTGTAATATTTCACATATTTTGTTTGTGTCAGCATAAGATTCAAAGGCATATTATTTTATCTGTTTATCACATTCAGATAAAGATAAAAAAATTAATCAAAATAAGTAGGCTATAATCTGAAGATCTTTAGCAGTATGGTAAAGAAGATTTAAATGATTTCTCTATTCTACCTAAGCTATTCAAAATTGCTAAATATGTTTCTAGGTCAATATCATTTAGTTTGGTATAAGTACTTGGTATTTTCTAAGCCATTTAATGTCATTACTTCATAATTATCAAAGCAATACCGTGAAGTACACAGTGTTATGTTCTCTAATGTGATAGTTACAAAGAAACAGAGGGCTTAAGTGGCTTACCTTAGATAACCCAGAGTTTGGGGAGAGGGAATTAAGTAAATATTAGTCATAGTTTTTTGTGGAAACAATTCTGACTTCTAAGACTTAGCATTTGAACAGATCTCCACATTCTTATACAGTATATTCCTGAATGGGAACATTCCTTGGACACATTGTGTCTGAGATGAGCCTTACGGTAACAGTAGTGCTAACAGCTAACATTTATTGAGTGCTAATTATGTTTGGCAGCGAATAAAACTCTTTAACCATCACTTCATTTAATTCTATTAGTTACCTGTGAGATAGAAACTGTTGTTATCACCATTTTAAAGATTAAAACATGTAGGTTTAAAGGCTAGAAAGTGACCCAGTGTCATGAAACTGATAGATACAATAGTCTAAAATCAGATATTATGATTTTCACTAACATACTGTGTAATGAGAAGAATTCATCTGAGCAGGAAAACCACAACAAACTTCATCATGAATAAGGATATTATAAAAGCCCTGTTCTAATTCTTTAAATTACTGTTGGACAAATATAATTAAGCTTCAAAAGTAACTCATCAGATTAAGATCCTACATTATAATTTAATCCTTTTGGGTTTGGTTATTGCTGTAAGAGCAGAGCTGTTAAAAAAATTGTGGGGCTTCACAAACCAAATGATTAGCAGTCTAATCTCTTAATGGTGTACCTACTAAAGTAAGTTAAGCAAACAAAGAATCTGACTTTTGTATATGGATCTTGGCCAAATTCATTTTTTCTTGGTGCCTTTGCATCAAACATCCTCCTATTGTGGCATGGGCTGGTTTTCCTCCATGCTTCCACTCTTGTTTCCTTCCAGTCCTGCTCTTCCCATCCCTCATGCCCCACTTGCCACCATTTCAGGTCCTTTTCACACTTTCTTACATCTGCTCACTGTCCCTGAGACGCCTTGCAAATCTTTAAAGATTGTCAATTCAAGTGGTACATGATTGGGGCAGGGTCTATGAAGTCAATATGAATTTTAAAGCCAACATTAGAATTGCTGTAATTTAGTAGCAGTGGTGAGTGAGGTATTATAAATGAAAAGCTGTACTGCAGATTAAAACTAAATCAATATATGCTAAATGATTGAATGTCGGTATTCTTCATGCAGCTTTGTAAACATTCTTTGTCCTTTAGGTCTCCTTAAATCTTCCATGTATTTGCTGTGTATACATCTAAGTCTCTTTCTCTACTACCTTAAAATTTTGGATTTGCAGTACCTCTGCTCATTTTATTAAGGAGCAAAACAGCTTTGCAAAGGAAAGTCATCCATCAATAGAAAGTAATGAGATTTTTCTGCACATAATACACTAGGGCTTTCTTTTTCCACCGTAAGTTGCTCATAAGCCACACATACTGTCCTTTCCAAGTTGGGCTGAATATTATTTGCATTTACTCTGCCACAGATGAACTCTATCAGATCTTAAGATCAAAAGCCCCCAAAGGGCTCCCTGTATAAAAGCATATTAAAACTCAAAGATAAAATGCAATACTTCAATCTGAGAATAATGAAAAAAAATCATGTTTAATGCATTTGATAATTATTGAATTAACAGTCTCCATTGGTTCCACTTGGCGTTGACAGGGACAGGGGCACAGCAAATCATAAGAAGCCCAGCTTCATTCATAGAAGAGATCTCAGCTCAAGAATTTGGTTTTACACTTCCTATTGTTTTCTTTCTTGTGAGCATTCTCACCACCCCCATGTAAACTATTGAATTAATCTGCACATAATTACACATACTATTATAAAGTTGGAAATACAAAACATTAACCAAACTCTCTAATCTCTTCAAATATCCTTATTCCTTGAAACAAGGGTAAAGTGTCAATATTGCTGAAATATTGTTGTTCTCATCATCTATACATCCTTTAAATGTTTCCCATAAATGTCTCCAACCTCCCACCCCACTCTCAAATGACTAACATATGTTTTCTGTATTTTTTTAAAGCAAGATTTCCACTGATCTTAAAAAAACGGAATAAGTCAAGAGACCCTGAAAGGCTTACAGATGTAGAAGAAAGGTCATGATCTATGTAGGGGATGATCTAGTGTGGGAACTAAAGATTTCCTCCTATTTGGGGTTCTGAGATAGTTAATCTGCTTCTATTGATCAGGGCAATAAAAGATACTACTAAAGTGATATAAACAGATATTTTGAATAAATTA
>RJWJ010033993.1:0-17510 GCA_004363605.1 Indri indri | reverse complement strand
AGTCTGTCTCTTTCTTGTACGATGTTGCTAAAAGCAGACAGTGAAAGCCAGCGTGGTCTCCAGGCCCTTTCCCAGCCCTTTCCCTTGGCTCCTGAGCCTGAGTAGGTGTGCGCCCACCCTCTGGGTCGTCACAAGCAACGGTGTGTCCCAAACGGTTTGCCACTGCGTGACAGGGGTCTGCATCTTCCCAGCCTCCACACCTGGCTCTTTGGATTGTCATGTGAGTGCCACAGGTTTTTGTTGTCGCGACATCCGTGTCTGGGCCTGTCTTAGCTAAAGTAACTTTTGTTTCTGTGGTAGCTAAGCCACACATCTCAGTGGTTAATTCAAGAGAAGTTTCTCACTCAGGTGTGCCCTCCATGGGTTCTCTGGGTCAGCAGATGGCTCCGCTCCAAGGGGCGCTTTAGGAGCCCACACCCCTTCCACCTGTGGTGCCTTTGTTGTCAACACATGGTTTCCAAGGCCATGGAGTGTGGAAGATGGCACACAAGAAGCTGTTGGGGGACGGGATGGCAGTGCCCGCTACTCAGTCACATGGCCGTGCCCAGCTGCAAGGGATGCTGGGGAATGTAGTCTGGCTGCCCAGGAGAAGGAGAAAATGGGTTTGGTGAAGGACGTGTTCACAAGGTGCGCACCCCATGTGCCCAGACCCACGGTGGTGCAGTCACGTGTTCTCAGGGGCACACTCACACATTCACATGTGCACACTGAGCTCAGACCCAGGCTCAGGTGCCAGCGGACCATGCCAGAGCCAGAGGTCCTCTCACTGACATGCACACTCTTATGCTCAAATCCAACGAGGTTCACGTACACACTTGCACACATGTGCTTAGGGACATATGCCCAGGTACACAGAAACACAGACCCACAGGGTATGTGTGCATGTGTGTGCATGTGCACACACACCACAATGTACCTCCCTTTTTCTGACCTTGAAACTGCTCTGGCCTCTGCCCTGTTGTGCTGGGGTTTCAGGGTAGGGAGGGACGCCATCCTTCAGGCCACCACACACAGTGGCACAGGTGGTTCTCTGCTCGGACAGGTGAGTAGGGGCTGAAATCCGGCCAGTGCTCTGCTTCCCAGCCATGTGTCCTGGGTCCCGGGACAGGGCTGTGTCCACTGGGAGGAGAGAATGCTTTTTTCCAGTTTTGCACAGAGGTACTGTTGGTCAAGGTGTGCACCACAGGGCTGTGTCCATGTCGACTGCCTTTTCTCTAACCCACATGAAATGTGCTTTAGGCTAGTGGCTGTCTTGCCCCTCACAGCCCGGCCAGGGCTCCAGCGCTGGTGGATGGGGCCTAAGCCAGCTAATTGCTTCCTCTCGGACCCTCTCAGCCTTGGTTCTAGACTCCCCTTTGGGGGTGGGCATACCTTGCTTGGGTGGGAATGGGGTTCCTGGGTAGATTTCTAATTAGGGGCCTTGTGTGCCCTAAGAGCAGAAAGGGCCCAGCTTGCTGGGCCAGCAGCCCCCAGAGGAAGGAGATTTGGGAGGAAGGAGTGCTCGGGAATGGCTGGTGGTCTCCTTGGTCAGAGTGGAATTCTCTAGTAAGTGGCATGGACGTGCACTGAAATTCAATTTTTCTTAGGATGCAGAGGAATGGAGGGTGGGTGGCATCTGTGATAAGTGTGCACCTGTGAGGATTTTTCAAGTGCTACAGCTGCCTGGAGTGGGGGAGGGGCAGGAGGCTGCCAGGGGTCCTTTCCAGACTCCGGTGGCTCCTGGGAGCACCCTTTCCCAGTGTGCATCCTTGGCATAGAGCTGGACTCAGGACCCCAGGCACCATGAATCATCACGAGTCTGTACCCCCAGAGCCCAGCGGGAGGGACAGCAGTTGGCCTTTGGGCAGTGAGGAGTCTCTGAGGGGTCCTCCCCTCCTCTGGGCCCTGCTGACTCCTCACCAGGCACCCTCTTCTGATGCTTCCTGAACCCAAGGTGTGCGACCCTAGGACAGCCCAGCACCTGACTCTAAGTGTGACTTGGTGGCCTCTGAGGCTAGGCCAGTTTGGGGAAGGAAGGCTGAGAGTGTTCTCATGGGCTCCCCGTCGTAGCCTGGTATCTTGTAGACAGGGAGTGGGGTGTGGACACAGGGAGGAAGCAGCGGGAGACAAGCTGTCATGAGGGGTGCAGCGGTAGGGGGAAGGAGGTGAGGGCAGCACACCTCAGGAGATGTGCTGTCATAGCCTTGGGCAGAGGAGGGCTCAGGGAAGCCCCAGAGGAGCTGCAGATGCAGGGACAGGGCTGGGACCCAGATACGGAGGCCAGACAGGCAGTGGCTGGGATCGGAGGGGTGAGAGGTCAGTGAGAGCAGGCCTGGGAGGGCTCTGGGGGTGGGGAAGGCTGCACAGGAGGATGCAGGGAGCCTATGGTCCCAAGGACCAGCAAGTTGGGGAACATGGTTGTGGGGGGCTCAGGCTGAGCAGGATTTGCCTGTGGGCCCAGGCCTGAAACCCCCACATGCCCTGGCCCAGCTAGGGGCAAGCAGTTGGTAGAAAGCTGAGGTTTGTGCCCCGATCAGCCTGTCAGCCCCTCTAGGACAGGATGTGGTCCCAGCAAGGGCCTCCTGGTCTGTGCCCAGGGCCTGGCACTTCGCTGGGGCCCCAGCTATGGCCAGCGGTCATAAGGAAGCTTAGGCCAAGCCTTGACCCTGGAGTTTCCATGAGCAACTGATGGCCTGGTCTAAGATGGAAGGTGGGGGTGGCAGTGGGTGGGAGCTGGGCCATGGAACAAGGCTCCTGTCAGGCTGAGCTCTGAGCAGTGCCTGCTGCCTTGGAGGGTGGAGGGGGTGGGGTGTTCAGAACTCAGTGATTCCTTAGCTCAGGAATCATGTGGCCCTGCCCAGGGCTTTGCTCTGGCTTAGGAGAGAGGCTCCCACCAGCTTCCCCAGATACCTAGCCTGGCCTGGCTCAGAGGAAATGCCTTAGAAATATTGTTCCTCTTCCCCTGGAAAATCATGATGACCCCAGCTCTGGGCCAGGCCCACTGCTGTGTGCTAGGGAGACAGACAGATGGAACTCAGGCCTTTGGGCCTTCCCTGGCAGTGAGTCCAAAGCTGTACCTCCAGGACAAAGTGGGGATGTGGTGTCAGAGGCACCCAAGGCAGGGAGCATCCTTTGGAAATCTGCATGGAAGAGAAGATGTTTGGCTGGACGCTAAGGTGTCAGCAGGGGAAGGTGTTCTGAGGGGGAAGGTGTTCTGAAGAGAAGGCAAAGGTCAGGGAAGAGGGCAGGTGGTGCGGGCCAGCAGGGAGACCCCTGATGCACTCGGGGTCCATGCAGGGAGGGAAACCCTGCCATGGTTGGGCCAGGAACACCCCCACTTGAGAGACTTCGGCCCTCCTCCTGAAAGCTGATGGCTGAGTTTGCCCCTCACCCAGGAACCAGGGTGCTGGGCTGTCCTTGGTGGGTCTGGGACAGCAGGTGGGGATGGGAGGACACACTACGTTCCTCCAAGGATAGAGGGCCCATAGGAGCAGGCCTTGGCCTCACCCTGGGACTGGAGCACAATATCCTAGTTTTATGGATGGCAAAATTGAGGCCTGGAGAGTGGAAGAAACTTGCCACAGTCACACAGGAACTCAGTGACAACAGATTAGCATCTAAGCCAAGCGTCAAGCAGCCCCCGCAGCTTCCCAGAGGCATGGGGCAGGGAGGATTCAGGCTTTCCCGGGCTCCTCGTGAGACTGGCCCTTCCCTGGCCTCTGAGACCCATAGAAGGGACTGGGGAGTCCATTTGTTCACCTTGCCTGACACCAACACCTGGTGACCTTGGGAAGTCCTGCCCACCCAGGCCTAAGCATCCTCATCCATAACAAGCTGGGGTCAGACAGTCCCAGTGCCACAAAACATGCTTCTCTGCTCTTGGCTCGGTTTTCCACTGTGGCTGAGTCTGTGGAGGGCCAGGCTGGGGCTTCAAACTCTGGGGTGTAGGTGGGCCCCTGCCCAGGAGATTGGAGCCTGGTAGGAAGAGCAGTCTGGGGCAAGGCTTTGAGTTCAATGGCTGTGGGTTGGCTGGTGTGGCCAAGGATGGCTCTGCGAGATTGCTGGAGTTCCATCTAAAGGGTCAGCACAGGTGTTTGAACTTGAGCGCAGTCGAGGCGTAGGACTGTGGGTAGGTGGGTGGGGGAAGGAGAAAAGCTCTAAGATGCAGAGGTGGAATGTGGCTGGCCTGGCTGCAGTGGGGCTGTGGCAGTGGAGGCCCAGGGATGCTTTCACCAAGGGGCTGGGGGTCTTGTGGGCGTGATCTGTGAAGACACACCCTACAGAGACCAGGGAGAGGCTCTCAGGTGTGGGCAGAGCTTAGGCTATGCCGGAGGGAGAGCCAGGGAGGAAACCTCCAGCCCCACCAGGCCAAGCGGTGCCCCCGCAAGAGGAGTGAGGCCTCCCACCAGCCACCTAGAGCCGGTGCCAACTCCCTTCTACCCCAGGCCAGGGGTTGCACTATTTTGCTTTGAGAGGAGGCCCAGGAGGCTGATGGGAGTTGTATTAATAGTCGTTGACCTAGGGGCTGATGTGAATTGTGGTCCACACCCCTCCAAGGGCTAATGGGAGTTGTAGTTCTTACCCTTTGGGGGCTGATGGGAATTGTAGTTTCTGCCCAGGGGACTCCAGTTATCAGACCCAGGGAGAGGGAGACCTACTCTCCCCTTCACAAAGCCCTCCCCCCTAGTTCCCCTGGGCCCTATTTTAGCGAGTGCATCCCTCCCAGATGGCTGTGTATGTATTTTCTTTTCTTTTTTTGCTTTCTTCTTCTTTCCGTTGTTTTATTATTGTTTTAACAATAATAAGAGGGCCAGAGGCTGTCAAGCCCTGGCCAGGTCCTGGCGGCCCATGGGGGTTCTGGGGAGGGGGAGGGGGGAAGTCAGCGGGGGTCAGAGGTGGAGGGTGAAGAAAGTTGGGGAGTTAGGCTTAGTTCAGGAATCTCACGGCCCTGCCCACTTCCCTCCCTTACTCCATGCCCCTCCCCGCCCTCCCGGCCTCTACATGGCTCCTCGACACCCCTCCCAGAGTCCTATGGGATAGGACCCTGCTCCAGTGTGTCTGAGCCCTCCCCATCTGCTCTTCCTCAAGGGCCTCCTCACCTCCCACCTTCACCGTCCTCTCTCCCACGGCTTTCCAAGCCCCTTCCATGGCCATCCCCTCCCAAACCCTCTCGCTCCTGTAGCAGTCCCTACATAGCTGTCTGTCACCCACCTCCCCTCCAAGCCCTCCTGCCCACTGTTCCCTCCCTCCCCCACATGCTGACACCAAGTGGTGGTAACAGTTCCTCGCTCCAACCTGCACAGTGCAGATTTCAGCTTTGTGTTTAATGAGGGGAAGAGGGCGCTAGTGAGGGAGGAGACAGTGTTCTGGAGGAAGGAAGATGGCCAGGGAGAGACGAGTGAGGGAGGGAGATACCAAACAGATAGAAAACGTTGTACGGAAAAGTTGTTTTTTCTTATTTTTTTCCGGGAGAACCCGCTTACACAGCTCTGTTTGTAATTTTTTTCTTCATGCTAAAATCACACGGCCTATTTGTTGATGTAAGTTGCCTGAATTCCGTGGTATGCTATCTTCTTTTTTAAAAAAAAAAAAAAAAAAAAAAAAAAAAAAAAGCAAAAAAAGAGAAAAATCTAGAAAAAACCCTAAAAGATATTGTTGTTAGGTTTGTTTAAATGCTGCTGTTGTATCTGTTTTTAAAGCCTTAAAACAGTAGAGTTTTTTTTCCGTTTCTTTTCGATTTCCTTTTCTTTCTGTTCCTTTTGGTTTCTTAAGACAAACAAAAGACCAAAACCCAGAGTCACAGAACCCGTGCGTGGGGTGCCCAGGGCATCCGAGCCGCTGCCCGCTTAAAGCGCAGTGCTCCGGCCGGCTGGCGGGCGGGCCCGGCCCGCTCTAGTCTCCGCCAAAGCCAATTGGAACCGATTTGGGTGTGTGAGGCTGTTGTTTCTCTCTCTGTGCCGGCCGCCTGCGCCCCGGCCCTCGCTGACGCCCTCTCTTTTCTCTTCTCTCTCTTGTTCTAGGAGGAGAGTTAATATTGCCCATTATCACGGAGGACTCCTTAGACCCCCCTCCCGTGGCCACCCGGTCCCCCTTCGTGCCCCCACCCCCCACCTTCTACCCCTTCCTCACGGGCGTGGGCGCCACCCAAGACACGCTGCCCCCGCCCGCGGCCCGCCGCCCGCCCTCCGGGGGCCCGTGCCAGGCTGAGCGGGACGACAGCGACTGCGAGGAGCCCATCGAGGCCTCAGGCTTCGCCTCAGGGGAGGTCTTTGACTCCAGCCTCCCCCCTACGGACGACGAGGACTTTTACACCACCTTTCCCCTGGTCACGGACCGCACCACCCTCCTGTCACCCCGCAAACCCGCTCCCCGGCCCAACCTCAGGACAGATGGGGCCACGGGTGCCCCTGGGGTGCTGCTCGCCCCCTCCGCCCCGGCCCCCAACCTGCCGGCGGGCAAAATGAACCACCGAGACCCGCTGCAGCCCCTGCTGGAGAACCCGCCCCTGGGGCCCGGGGCCCCCACGTCCTTCGAGCCGCGGAGGCCCCCTCCCCTGCGCCCCGGCGTGACCTCAGCCCCTGGCTTCCCCCATCTGCCCACAGCCAACCCCACGGGGCCTGGGGAGCGGGGCCCGCCGGGCGCAGTGGAGGTGATCCGGGAGTCCAGCAGCACCACGGGCATGGTGGTGGGCATCGTGGCGGCGGCGGCGCTCTGCATCCTCATCCTCCTCTACGCCATGTACAAGTACCGCAACCGCGACGAGGGCTCCTACCAGGTGGACCAGAGCCGGAACTACATCAGTAACTCGGCCCAGAGCAATGGGGCAGTGGTGAAGGAGAAGGCCCCGGCTGCCCCCAAGACGCCCAGCAAGGCCAAGAAGAACAAAGACAAGGAGTATTACGTCTGACCCCCGGCGCCGCGCCCCACTGCCAGCTGCCCCTCCCGGGGAGGACCCGGGAAGAGGGTGCGGCCCTCTGTGCCGGGGGCCTGGGATCCCTCTCCCTGGCTGCCTCAGGCTTCTCTCACGAAGAGGAAAAGCAAAAAAAGAAAAGGAAAAACCCCGTACTCGTCCCCTTCCTCCTGCCGCCTGCGCCTGCGGCCGGCATCTCAGTCCTGGGGCTGACTGTCCCTCTCAGCCCTGCGCCGCCAGGCAGGGCACGTGCTCACAGCCCTGGGTTGATTTATTTTTTTAAGGGGGGTAGTTTTATTTTGGTGGGGTTGGGCGGGAAGGAAGGCTGGGGATTTTGTAAAGTGTCCACTACTCGTCCTGTTGATTTTCCTCAATTTTTCTTCTTCCTCCCTCTGTCCTTCCTGCCTTCCTTCTCTACCCGAGCCCTCCAGTCCCCATCCCGGGCTTGCTGTCTCTGTCCCCACCCTCCTTCCCCACTTCTCCTTTTTTTGTGTGTCTGGTTTCTCCCTTCCTTTCCTCCCTTTGGGTTTCCAGAGTCGGCGGGGGAAGGGCGGGAGGGTAGGCCCAGTGGGCGGTCAGGGCGTGGTGGGGCAGGGGGCTGTCCCCAGTGCCCCAACTCTCCTCACCAGGAGTGGCGCTGCCTGGTGCTGCCAGGGAAGGGGCTCGGGCTGAAGGCCTGTTCTGTGTGTGCTGCCGGGCGATGTGCATTGATGGGAAGCTGCTGGAGGAGCAGGGGTGGGGGGCGGGGTGGGGGGAGGCAAATGCAGATATATATTAAAGACAAATACTCTAGATACCACGAGCAGCGGCCTGTGGCACCTGTTGGGCGCGGCCAGCAGGGAAGAGGGAGTGAGGCGTTGTCCGCGGACTGCTGGGGTCATTCTCTGCCCACGGGCTCCCTGCTCCCCCAGTTTTTTTCTCTCTTTGTTAACAAATGTGTCTGAGTCTTGGAAAACACCCCAACCCCGGAAATGTGTGGGAAAAAGAAAACAAAAACTTTCCAAATTCCAACGGTCCTGTGCAGTTTTTGCGGGTTGGGTGCTGTTAGGTCCTGGCTTTGGGCTGGGGTCTGGGCCCAAACTGGGGTCTGTGAGAGCTGGTAAGTCACCCCCAGGCCTTTGGGCTGAGCATGGCTTTGGGCTCCTGGGGTAGCTTGTCTTTGTCTCACCCCTGTGTCCCTGCTGGGCTGAGGACGGGGACAGGAAACATGACTGGTCTCTGGCCTGGTTCCAGAGAGAGACCTTAGCTTCTGAGGAAGGCAGATGAATCCCCAAGGTTTTGTGTCACCTCCTGGTGGCTGGAGAGGGCCCACGCTCTGGGGCAGTGTATACCTAATCCTTGCAACAGCCCTTGGAAGAGGCAGTGATTTCTGAATTATGACAGCTTCAGTGGCTGGTCCCAGGTCTCAAGGCCAATCAGTGGCTGAGTCCAGGTGGCCTCCAGTGCTCCCTGACTCCAGGGTCTCTGCTCCTTCCCCTGAGCCTCTAGGGAGTTTGGACCCTGGGACTCTCCCTGCCCCCAAATCCACTCTGTTGTCTGTGGGCAGCTACCGGAACTGAAGCTGGAGGCTGAGCTGGCCACCTCGTCCACAGTGTTCACTCCTTCGTGGAGACCCTGACAGGTCCATGGTCCCAGACATGTTGAGAGACTGGTATATGTTTGTTAAGCCCCTCAGTTGCAAGGAACAGAGACCCACATTTGCAGCATGGAGAGTGAGGGTGGGTCTGGGTCTCAGGGGCGGCAGTGGTGGGCTGTCACGCCACTGGACACAGGACACGCAACTCAGCCACACTCTGTCACTCAGGGCTCCTCCTTGGATCCACCTGCCCCCCACCTTCCTCCCATCACCCTGGCCTCCCCTCCTGGCTCTGCTGCTCATGCCCCTGGTTGCCGTCGCCCTGGGCTGCCTGATTCTGCGTCATGCTCTTCCATCTGTAGGTGACTCTCCAGGCATTTTCCAGTTCTGAAGCCTGGTTCACCTTTAGGCCCAGACTCCTTGATGCCTGCAGGAGCCCCACCCTTCAGCTGGGGGCTGTCCCTTAGTGGGCGTGGCAGGTGCCCATCTCCAGAGGCCCAGCTTGGCCTCCTGTCCCTCTCTCCCCTCCCTGCACCCTGGGCACCCAAGACAAGCTTTTGTCTTGGGACCCTCCCCACCATGTTGCTCTCTAGGATCTCTTGAGGTTCTTTCCCCAAAGTCTTATCAAGAGTGAGAGAGCAGGTCCTTCCCCGCCTGCCCCCAGCTGTGGCTTTCTGTGGACTCGGCCCCTCCTGCCCCCCTAAACCAGCCTGGGGTGAGGCTCGCGCCCTGCCTGTCCTCCAGCTGCTCACAGTCTTGGCACCTGAGGTCAGTGCCACTGAGGTCAGCTCTAAGCACTTGTGGGAGTCTGGGAGAGGCCCTGACTTGGGGCAGTCTTGCCAGAACGTCCTGTGCCTGTGCTGGGGATGGGGATCCCTGGGGTCCCCTGCTGCTGTTCTCTCTGCCCAAGGGACAGAGATTTATCTCAGGTTCCCCTCTTCCTGCCACCACTAGGCAAAGAAAACAAAGGCAGGCAGGAGCTCCTTGGTATCAGGAAGGGAAAGAACATCCTTACTCCAGAAATTTCTAGAATGGCCCTGACCCGGGGTGGGGGCGGGGAGCAGTCTATCAGGGTGGAGGGGCAGAAAGATGGACAGTCTGAGAGTTGGAAGGATGGGCCTCAGTCTTGCCATGTGACTGTGGGCCTTGGTCTTTCTCTCTGTGCGAGGAGACTAAGAGCTCCTGTCATTCAAGGGCTTGGTTGTAAGAGGAAAGATTCCTGGACCTGGCCATGGACTCAGTTTACCCATCTGTAAGAGACGGGCACCTCAGTCTCAGTTTCATCATCTTGTGCTTCTGATGTTGAACTTAGCACCTGGGCCCGATCTGAGGCCCTAGCAGCAACCCCAGGAGAGTCCCAACAGCCCCTGGGGGTGGTTGAGATTCCAGGCACCCTGGGTCCGTGACAGGTGGTCCTTGCAGGGATACGCCAGGAGATTCCACCTTGGGGCTATCAAGGACAGGGTCTTGGGGAGGAAGTTTCCAGACCTGTCCTGGCCACACAGGCCTCCAGGGGAGGGCGCACCAGCCCAGCCAGTGGGGGCTCCTCTGGGTGGCAGCTGCCCTTCTGGAGGCGGATATGGAGCTGAGGGGCCTGGTGCTGTTCCCTCCCCACCCATCCTCCTGTGTGAGCTTTGAGCTTGGTGAGAGGCA
The DNA here is from genome assembly GCA_004363605.1 of Indri indri. Taxonomy (NCBI): domain Eukaryota; kingdom Metazoa; phylum Chordata; class Mammalia; order Primates; family Indriidae; genus Indri; species Indri indri. The sequence continues at coordinate 7,392 of RJWJ010033993.1, read as the reverse complement.
GGAGAGTGGACAACATGGGTCCCAAGCCACTTTCCTTGTCCTTGCTGCCTAAGGCCTCCACCGCCATGATGGGAGACCGGTGGGGTGGTTATGGGCTCGTCTTCCCACACCCAGTTCTCTTTGCTCCTTGACTGTAGGGGCCCAGCAGCCTCTGAGGTCGGGAGCCCCCATGGTGGCACCGAAACCAAGGGTGGTCCTGAGTGAAGGCCTGCTGTTTGGGTGGGCAGCAGGCTCCTCATCCGTTGGCAGGAACCCACTCTGCCTCGGTGATGCTCTCACTCCCAAGAGGGGACAGGGCCTGAGGCCCTCCCAGCCTCCAAGTCCTGTTGAGCTAATTGAGGGGTGACATGTTGGAAGCCAGTAGGCCTTAGGTCCTGGAAGGACTGGGAGGAAGGCCACTCCGAATGTGGGCAGAGGGGCAGCCCTGACCCACTAGGTGAGCTGGAGGGACACCCTGGGGGAGAGGGGGAGCCATCTCCCACCAGCCCTGGGTTCTGCCTTCTGGAAGCTTCTGGACACCCTGGGGCCCCTAGCGTGCTGAGCAAGGGTGAGCAAGGCCCTGGGGCTCAGCTGGCAGCAGACAGGCAAAAGATGGAAGGGCCAGGGCAGGCTGGGATACTTCGTCTTCGGGCACCTTTACAGACAAGATCCCTGCCCCTGCCCCTTTGCCCTGGGGTCTTCCCTGAGGGGTGGCCATAAGCGGATGGCCGAAGGACATGACTCTACAGAGGCTCAGGGGCTGCAGCTGACAAGACCAGGCCAGGGAGTGGTCCCCACTTTGTGGGGGCAAGGAGCTGCCTTCTGTTTTCCCACCTGTGTGTGTGTGCACATCGCAGGTGGGGGGGGGAGGGGCACAGCCCTGCACTGAGGTGCCTGGAAGCAGCGACGCAGGCACAGGTGAAACCAGAGACCACTGAGCGTGGCCCAAGGTTGGAGCAGCTGATGGGGACCTGGCTAGGCAGCGGATGGCTCCTGCCTGCTCCCACACCTCTGCCGCGCTGCACTGTGCTTCCCCATGAGTGGGGGGTCCTGGCTCAGTCCGAGAGGAGTGAGGAGGCCTTGCCACTGCCCTGGAGAAGCGTCGCTGGACACCAGATTGTGAGGCTGGTGAGGGGAGCACAGGGGTGTTGTGGCCAGAGTTGGGCCCTGGAGACCTACCGACTAGAGCTGGAGTCCTGATACTGCCCCCTCCTAGCTGTGTGTTGCAGGCAGTGTCTCCAAGCCTCAGTTTTTCATCTGTGAAGTGGGGGCAACATTTACCTTACAGGGTTCAGAAAAAGGTGAAGTGAGAAGATGCTTTGAGGTGCCCAGCATGGCCCCTGCAGCCTGGCCCATGGGGCAGAAAACTGGCCTGGGAAAGGCACCCCCTGGCAAGGAGCCCCACACATTCCTCCTTCCCCAACCCTGGAGGACCCCGGTGCACATTTCTGGCATGGCTGGAGGCTTGGGGGGCATCCGCTCATTCGTTCCTTTATTCAGTCTTTAGTCCGTTCTTGCACCAACATGCCTCTGGCCTGGCCCCGTGTGGGCGTGGGGACGTGGGGTAATGGGAACTTGCAGGCTGACAGGGTGGGAGGAGACAGTGCGTAGCAGTGACCATGGGTGAGAGTTTCACTAGTGCCTCCGGCCTGGCCCTGGACCCCTGAAGGAGGGTCGCTGTCCTGGCCGTGGGAGGCTGAGTGCAATTTGTTGAGCATGAGGGTAGCGGGGGCACCGCAGGCAGAGGGCGTGGCGGGCGTGTGGCTGGGGTGTGGAGAGGCGTGGGGAGGGGCCGGAGTGGCTGGGGCCAGGCTGCCACGGGCCTCCGTGTGAACCTGAGGAGCTGAGACCACTGCTCGTGGGAGCCAGGGGAGGTCTTGACTGCGGGTGATGGTCGGCTCCCAGCTCTGTGCAGGTGGACGGGTGGCAGTGGGCAGGGAGGAGGCGGCACGGGGCGGGGTCGATGGGGCCGGCCCCTTCCCCTAGGCCTGGGCCCTCTCCTCCTCACAGCCACAAGGGAGTGTCGGGGTGACGGTGCACCAGGCGCCTCCTGCCAGCCAAGCCGCCCGTTGCCCCGTCGGTGTTGAAGGGGGCTCCTCGGACAGTGACGGGGCAGGAGGGACAGCCAGGTGGGAGAGTGAGGGCCCAGAGGGCAGCCACTGGCCCCCTGAGATGAGGCCTTTGTGCTTCCCCTGCTCTCTCCAGAGGACAGAAGAAGCCTCCTCTTCCTCCTCCTCATCTTCCTCCGACCCGTGGCGGGCTTCCCGGAAGGCTAGAGCTGTGTGGAATGCAGGACGGGGCACCCCTGTGTGCGGTGTGTGGCTTTCTTTACTGTCCTGTTCAGGAAACACATGGGGATGTGTCTCAGGGTGCAGAGTGACCCTGACCCTTGCCCTGTGTCCATCCTGAGGACTCAGGCTCTTGGGGGCCCAGGAGTCAGCTCCTGGAGCACAGGATGGTGGGCAGTGACAGCCCGTCAGCCATCGGAGGGCTTCGGTGGTAGAGTGTGGGGCTGGGGAGGGCTCCCGACAATGGCCGTCACACCCCGGATCTCCCCTCACAAAGGGCTACCCACTCCCTTCCCCTTGGCCTCTCTGGAAGTGGACCTGTGGGTAGCTAGCTGGGCCACTTGTGCCTCGAATAGTGGAGGGAAGGTCAGAGAACAAAGCCCACATTGTCAGCCGGAGACCCAGCCCTGAGTCTCCACTCTCCTGGAGATATGCTGCGTGACCCTGGGCCAGTCCTACACTTCTCTGGGCCTCTGCTGCCTCCCTCTGTCCACTGATGAGGGTGGGTGTCCAGGCCACCCTGGAGGGAGGGAGAAGTGGTCCCAGGCCCGATCCACTCACTGGTTCTGCACATCTTGGATGGTGTCAGGCAGGGGCAGGTTCCGGGTCTCAGGCAGCAGCAGCGTGGCCAGGCCACTCAGCACTGGCACCGTCCCATACACCAGCAGGGGTAGCAAGGGCCCGTGTGTGCTCAGCAGCCGGACCAGAGGCCCCAGGAAGGCTCCCCCGCGGGCTGCCATCTGGCCCAGGCCCACTGCCCTCATCCTGTGGGTGCAGATGTGCCTGTGAGCACTGGCTCTGCTTGCCCATGGCCTTGACGTCCCACCCTGGCCCAGGGAGGCCCAGGGGGTCAGGCAGCCCTGAGACCACACGGAAGGGAGATGCGTGACATGAACATCCGGGTCTGGGGAAGCCACGCCCACCCGGCATCCCAGCCCAGGCGCCCCTCTCCTGGGGCCCAGGCACAGCCTCACCTGAGCACCGTGGGGAAGAGCTCACCATTATAGATGGTGATGCAGGTGAAGACGGACCCCATGCACCCCAGCCCCATCACGGCCAGGGCTGAACGTAAGGCCCCCAGCTCTGTGGATAGGCACGGGGTTGGCAGGGCAGGTGGGGCCCAGGGCCAAGCGGGGGCTCCCTTCAGCCCAGGGGCTTCTCTCCACGTGTTTGTGAGTCATCTCCACCTGGGTGTTCCAGGCCCCACATGTGCATCGTCTTAAGTGACCTCATGCCCCCCATCTGCTCCTACCCAGATGCCCTGAACCCCATGTCTCTCCCCTGCAATCCATCCCTCAGTTCTCATCGTATCTCCACACCCTTTCCAGATGCTGCCCCCTCCACTCTGACCCGCTGCCCTTGCACAGGGACCGCCATCTCTCCCCACCGGCCTCAGCAGCCTCCTTCCCAACTGGGCCCTGCTCTGGTCCAGCAGCCTTGGAGGAGGGGCCAGAGGTCTCTGTTCCCGGCTCCAGCCCCCCAGGTAAGGGAGCCGGGCGCTTGCTTACCGTGGGGCACCAGCATGTTGGCCAGGATGCAGGCCCCGGACAGCACCAGGGACAGGGCCTGCAAGGGGCGGCGGCCCAGGCAGCCCAGCAGCAGCAGGGTGCCTGCCTTGGCTGGGATGTCCACCACCCCGATGAGCACCTGGAGCAGGAAGATGTTGCTGCCCAGGCCCTGCAAGTCCATGGCCAGGCCGTAGAACGTGAAGCCAAAGGCGAACCTGGGGGCGGCGGGCAGGGGATCAGGGTGGGGAGTGGGCTCTCACTTGCTTGCTGCTTCTCAGATTGCATTCCCTGGCCCTTCTGCCACTGGCTCTGTGTGGTGGGGGAGGCTCGCCCAGGTCCCCTCGCCGCCAACGTGGCTTCCCGCTGGGTTTGGCCGATGGGAGGCACTGGTGAGAGGCCAGAGCGGGAGGCGGGGAGAAGCCAGAGTTTTCTCCCTCCCTCTGTTTGGGGGCTTTGTCTGGGAGTGACTATGTCCCCTCCATGGCTCCAGCTGCCACAGAACAGGCCCTCCCTCCGGGGCGGTGGTGGCAGGGGGTGGGGTGGGGAACCGGCGGGAGAGCCAGCAGAGGCCCAGACCTTGCAGCCAGCTGATTCCAGGTCCTCTGCTGCCAGCAGCCCAGGGCAGCCAGAGGTGGAGGCTGTGGCCTGGGTGGGGCAGGGCTGGAGGGCACGTACCAGCACAGCGTGGAGACGCAGGTCCGCAGGCGCAATCCGGGCGTGCAGAACAGGGTGCCCAGGCTGGAAGGAGCCTGGTCCACTCTTGAGTCCTCCTGCATGGCTAAGAGCAGGACCTGTGGGGTGGGGGCGGCCGTTGGCACTGAGGGTGTCAGGCAGCCCTCCTCCCTGAGACTCTCTTACCAGGGAACCCTGAGCGTCCAAGGGGCCAGGCCTGGGGAAAGGCCCAGCCCCACGTTACCTCGATGGTCAGGGTGTCCCCTGCTGCCCTCTTCCCGTTGATGGCAGCCACCCTCCGAAGCTCGTGTAGGCCACGGTCAGGCCTGCCAGTGGAGAGGAGCCATTGTGCCGACTCTGCCAGCCACCTGTCATGAAGGGGGCACGGATGGCCACTGCCTGTGGTCCCCAGGGCCTGGCCTGCACCACCTTCACTGCCCTCTGTCCTCTCTGCCCACAGGGGTGGCCTCCCTGGTGCCCACAGGCCCCAGGCTCAGGGAGGCTGAGGTCTGTGGACGGGCAGTGAAGGGAGCTGTGGCCTGTGGCCGCCACTCTGTTGTCCCCTCTGCCTCCCTCCCAACACCACGGCCCTTGCCCCGCCTCACCAGGAAGCGGGCCCATGTGGGCCTGGGTGCAGTAAGGACCCCTACTGGCTGCAGTACCACGGTCTACAAGGCTTCCAGGTCCCCCACTGTCCTGGGGCTTGCAAAACAGAGGGCCAGTGTCAGTGTAGGAGAACCAGGAGGGGTGCCCTGGAATCCACATCACTGACCTTTACCCTCCATCCTCCACCCTGTTGGTGATGGGGGTCAATCTGCCATGCCAGAAGGCCACTGGCAGGCGTGATGGCCTCCCTGCAGAGCCACTGCCTAAGATGTACTCATCTCCTGCTCTGAGGACTATCTGTAAATTAATTGTTACTCCTCTCCAAGCTGTTGGGTTGGGAGAGATTTGTGAAGTCAGTCTTCCTCCTGGCACGGGTGCAGGCGCCTGCCCTTCACTGGGCCTCGGCTGTGCTTTCTGCGGCGGCCACGATGGCCGAGCAACTACTGAGTGCAGGGCCTGTATGTGCAGTGAGCCAAGCTCAGCCGGCTATCTGTGGGATGGATGGATCCAACTCACTCATCCATCCATCCATCCACCCACCCACCCATCACCCATCCACCCATCCAACAAATAGTTTCTATGTGCCCACTGGTGCTTGGCAAGGGCCATGCCTGATTTATTTCAGGGCAGTGCAGACATTTCCCAACCTCCTGTACCTGCCAGCCCTGCGTGGGGACTATGGAGTCCCCTCTGATGACTGGGTCCTGCCCCCTGTTCTCTAGCAGACAGACACCTGCATCAGTAATGTCAGTCTATGAGGCAGACTGCGGCTGTGCCGCGCGCGCGTGTGTGTGTGTGTGTGTGTGTGTGTGTGTGTGTGTGGTATCTTTGTATCCCATGCCCAGCCTAGCCTAGTGCTGCCACGCCTGGCACAGAGGGGGGCGCTCAGAAAATGAGCCTGCAGCAGGCTGCCAAGGCAGGCAGGGACAGGCCAGGGGAAGGGACCAGGGAGTGATGGGAACGGGGAGGGAGGGAGAAGGCTGAGCAGGAGAGGGAGGCACCTGGGAGGAGCAGGGGAAGCGTCCTGGGCACCAGAGCCCCAGGTGGAGTGGTCTGAGCCCCGTGCCAGGCCCCCTCCCAGCTCTCCTCCAGCAGCGCACCCAGCGCTCCATCCCAGGGAAAGGAGAGTTTCCGTTCTCCCGGGTGGAGAGTGAGCAGGGTCTCCTCCCAGGAGAGGCGCGGGGCGCGGCACCCACCATGAATACACAAAGCAGAGGAAGAAGGGGGCCGAGACCAGCAGCTGCAGCATCGAACAGTCCCGCACACCATAGGCCACTGCAGACGTCAGGACCTGGCCTAAGCTGAAGCCCAGAGAGTTCAAGGTCATCACCGAGGCTCGGGCCTGTGCCGACGTCCACTCTATCACTGCAAGAAGACTGAGGGGGTCAGCCCTGGAGCCTGTATAGAGCACCCCCTGCATGGCACCAGGTCGGGGACCTACAGAGAGTGCTTGTGTTCATCATGACGCTCGTGAGGGCACAGGCCACCAGGAAACGGAACAGGCAGTACAGGGGGAAGGTGGGGACCAAGGCGGCCACTGTACCCGACATGGCCATCTGAAGGTAGCTCCAGGTCAGCACCAGCCTGCGCCCGAACCTGTGGCACACACACCGGGAGGGGAGCGGTTTGTGGCTTGCCGTGGCACCGGCTGTGAGGGTCTGAACCACCGAGAGCCTGCCCTGTGGTTGCCCACTGACCTGCAGGGGACACTGAAGGCCGCTCAGGGCCAGACCCACATTCTCCACCCAGGGAAGGCTCGTGAGCATAAGGAGAGTCCCTGAGATCAGAGCCCAAGGCATGCTCAGCCAGGCGTGAGTGCCTGTCACCAGGGGCACTCGGCCAGCAACTGAAGGCAGGGGCATGGCCCAGCAAGACTTAGTGGTGATGTTTGGTGGGAAGCAGTGATTTTCTACAACCCACAGAGTACAGAGTAGACTTGGTCAACCCCAGGCTCAGAGAGGGTGTGAGACTTGTTAAGGTGGCACAGCTGCAGGGTGGCAGGTCAAAGACCCACACCTAGCAAGTAGGGAACTTTCTAGACCTGGCTGTGAGAGGCCAGTTTGGGGTCAGTAAGGGCCAGGGGCCTAGGAGAGTGGGGGCAGCGAGGGGCAAGGGGGCCTGCCCGGACCCAGGGTACCCACCTGTCTGAGGCTGGGCCACTGAAGGTAGCTCCCACCATCATCCCGGCCAGGTAAATGGACTGGGCCATGGGCTTCAGGGCCTGAGAGTCACACACCAGGTCCCACTGGTGGAGAGGAGGGGGGCTGAACTCAGGAGGCCGTGACAGCCCCAGAGCAGGGACGGAGGAGCCGGATGGGCGGCCCCCAGGGAGCTGGGTG
>RJWJ010033992.1:0-17508 GCA_004363605.1 Indri indri | reverse complement strand
ATGGGGAGGGTGCCAGGAAGGTAGGTCTGACCCCAAGTGAAGGAGAGAAGGAAGGAAGGACCATTTGCTGGGAGCATCCTAGACTGCCATGCCATTCTACGGAAAGTTCAGCAGGCGGTCAGAGAGTTCTCAAGCCAAAGTCGCCCATCAGAAGAGCCCCGTGTCTCCTCGTCCTTAGTATCCCTGCCAGGCTCTGTCATCGGCTAGAAACAGCCTGTGGGAAGCAAGGCCTCCAGGCAAGCACGTGAGGGATTTCAGAACTGCGCAGCCGGGGCTGCTCATCGGTCATGCTCCTAGCCCTGGAAATCTCAGACGCACAGTCTCACTGCCATCCCAAATGGATGCATCGAACGAACATCCATTTTTAACCATTACCTGGAAAATATAAATGTTTTATTCTCATCGTGGGGATCAATAAATGATTTAAAAAGTGAATGATAATTCTTGGATCCTTTTTTTCCTTCCGTGATTGAGGTGTGTAATCCTGTTTTTTCCATTCATCACTGGACAGTTCAGCTCTTTTCTTGCCCTCATCTTCCTTATTATGTTTCTACCTTATATTACTATTTCTTTCTGTTTCTCTTGAGGACTGGGGCTCTCTGATACTTGTTTCCTTTCCAAGTCTGTGTATGGTTCTAGAATTGACCCCAGAAGGCTAGACACCCAAAGTCGTAAGGCTTCGAACACTGTCTCTGCTGTGGCATCCGAAGCACTCGGACTTCCTCTTCCGTAACAATCCTAGTTCTTCACGATAATTTCTTGCTTACATCTCGCCTAATAAACTGTGAACTCCACGAGGGCAGGGACAAGGATGAACGTATTATATTTTCAGCTCCCTAGCACAAGGCTTGGTTCAGTAAATATTTCCTGAATTAATAAATCACCCAATCAAATGTCTTTCATTTTCCATCAAATACATTAATGGGTTATTTTGACTCAATGACAATCTAACGGTGTTTCAACATTTCCAATTGATCAGTTTCGGTTGAGAATGTGTACAATTTCCTCACTGCAAGCAAACTACACTCTCTCTGTACTTTCTGGGCAAGGGCCCCAGGAGCACCTGAGACAGGTACACTCTCTGCCATTCCTTGTGTCACCACTGCCACCATCGAACCGCCACCATGACACCTTTGGACTGAATAGAGGGAGCTTCTTCTATCCCACAGAAAGCCTTAAGAGGTTTGCACATGACAGGTTTTTGAGAAGAAGCATGGCATGACTGGAGTTGAGATTCAAGAAGCTACACCCAAAGTCAGGGAGTAGGATGGATCGCAGAGGGAGTGACTTAGTCTAGAGGCAAGAGGGTAGTTACGAGAACATGACATTAAGCAGGTGAGAAGCACAGGCTTACAATTACCCAAGTCCCAAAATAGCTTAAATTAGTCAGTAAACATCCTGTCTCATGCAATAACTAAACTCCTAAACCTGATTTTAAATTGAGGCTTTTCTACTCTGCCTGCTCCAGGCTGTTGTAGGTAGGAAGCCCACAGTCAGAGAGGAGGGACATGGTAGACCTCTTCTCTTTGTCCTCCTCTCCAATTTGCTAACCACCTTTCTGACCTCTCCAGGGATGGAGCACAAAGAGGAGAAAGAGGGAAGGGAGCCAGAAGGCTCTGTTTTGACAGGTACACAGAGACCTAGCATTGCTGTTCTCCAACTTAGCAGACGTCTCAAGCTGACTCCTTCCCTTTCTCTCATAGGTTCTTTGGAGACAGCACTCTCTCTCAGCTGCAGTTCTCCTGACTAGGACAGATGTATCTCTTCCTAGGCCAGTCGCTTGTCCTTCCCCGGTTGTAAGGCATTGGGGTGACACCTCCAGCTTCTCCCTGCTGAGGTCCTTTCTTTGCCCCTGCAGGTGGCTCTCCTGGACTGCATCTTACACTGGCTTTCTCTCTTTGGCACATTCTCAGGAAACCCTCTTGCATTCTTTTGCATTCTTTATCCCAAGAGATGGGAGGGCAAGGCCTCCAAATACAGCAACTTCTACTAGGCCACCACAGTCTGCCTCAGCCAGTCTCTTGACTTTGTGTAAATCAGACACAGTTAACTGTATCCCTCAAAGTAGAAGGGATGTGTATTAAGCTCTACAAGTGACCCCACAAAACCCTTTCTCGAGGCTTAAAGCAAGAGGCAGGTATCCCCAGCCCTCCCCTGGGGCTCACAGCACAGCAGTCTCCCCTTCCAAAGCTTCTCTGTCCTGGTTTAAGATTAAGAGGTAATGGAAAAACAAGCACCACATGTACTCGTCATCAAATTGGTACTAACCGATCAACACTTACGTACACATAAGGAAGTAACATTCATCGGGTGTTGGGCAGGTGAGAGGGGGGAGGGGAGGATGGGTATATACACACCTAATGGGTGCGGTGAGCACCGTCTGGGGGATGGGCACGCTTTGTAGCTCTGACTAGGGCAGGGCAAAGGCAACATCTGTAAGGTAAATGTTTGTACCCCATAATATCCTGAAATTAAAAAAGAAAAAGGGGTAGCAGGTCTCAACCCTTCCAGGGGAGGGGGATAGAACCCACAGCACAGCTTTCTCTGAAGAAATTCCCCCCTCAAAAAATCCTCCCCAAATCTTTGATTCCCCTTTTGTACCCTTAATGTGATCGAGGGGGTTAAGAGCTGTCACCCATCACTTCCGGGAACTTTTCACATGCTGCAGCTCTGCGCTCTCCAATACAGTAGCCACTAGTCACATGTGGCTCTGGAGCACCTGAAATGTGGCCAGTCAGAATTGAGATGGCTTGTAGGTATAAAATACACAACGGATTTTTAAAACCAAGTACAAAAGAAGAATGTAAAATAAATATCTCCTTAATAATTTTTAAAATGCTTATATGTTGAAAGTATTGTATTTTGGAAATATTGGGTTGAATAAAATATATTATTAAAATTAATTTTGCCTGTATCCTTTTATTTTTTTAAAAAAATGGCTACTAAAAATTTTAAAATACAAGGAGCACTTAAAAATCACACGAAAGGCAGCATCCACAAAAGAGAAAATGGATAAACTTGACTCCATAAAAATGTAAAATTTTTGCTCTGCCAAAGACACCAGCAAGGTAATTAAGAGACAAGCTATAGACTGGGGAAAAACTATTTTCAAACTTCATGTCTGACATAGGATTTGCATCCAGAATATATAAAGGATGCTCAAAATGCAGTAATAAGAAACAGCCAAAGGATCTGAACAGATACATCATCAAAGAGAATATAAGGAAGTCGAATAAATGCATGAAAAGATGTTCAATGTCACTAGTTATTAGGGAAATGCAAATTAAAGCCATGAAGAGATAATATTGCATACCTGTAGAATGGCTAAAACAAAAAATATTGACAATACCAAGTGCTGATGAGGATCAGGAGCAACTGGAACTCTCATAGATCACTGCTGGGAATGCAGAGAGGCTTGGCCATGCTGGAAAAAGGTTGGCGGTTTCTTATGAAGTTAAACATACATATACATGTATGTCAGCAACCCTACCTCTGGGCACTCACCCTAGAGAAATGAAAACTTAAGTTTACACAAAAACCTGTACAAAAATGTTTGCAGCAGCTTTTTCTATGATAGTCAAAAGCTGGAGCAGGGCACAGTGGCTCACACCTGTAATCCTAGCACCCTGGGAGGCTGAGGCAGGAGGATTGCTTGAGGGTCAGGAATTTGAGACCAGCCTGAGCAAGAGTGCGATCCCATCTCTACTAAAAATAGAAAAAATTAGCTGAGCGTGGTGGTATGCACCTGTAGTCCCAGCTACTCGGGAGGCTGAGACAGGAGGATCACTTCAGCCCAGGAGTTCAAGGTTGCAATGAGCTAGGCTGATGCCACAGCACTCTAGCCCAGGAAACAGAGCAAGATGCTGTCTCAAAAAAAAAAAAAAAAAAAGAAAAGAAAAAGAAAAAGAAAAAAAAAGCTGGAAACAACTCAGATGTTCTTCGCTGGATGAATAAACTGTGGTACAACCATACCATGAAAAACTGCCCAACAGTCAAAAGGAACAAACTATCAATAAACACAACTTGGATGAATCTTAAAGACATTGTGAGACACGAAAGAAGCCAATCGCGTAAGGTTACATACTATATGATTCCATTTATTTGACATTCTTAAAAAGACCAAACAGTAGTGGTGGAAAACAGATGAGTGTTGCCAGACATTATGGGCTGGAGAGTGTGTGCTGCCAAAGGGGTAGCTCAGCGGGATTTGGAGGAGCGATGGAACCGTTCTGTTCTCTGTGGCCATGGTTACAGGAATCTATTACATGTGTTAAAATTCATGGAACTGAACACCAAAAGAAAAAAAGTCAATTTTACTGTATAATTTTTTTAATTTTATTTTTAAGATTTTTCAAAATTTACATTTGTGGCTGGCATTACATTCCTATTGGACAGGGCTGGTCTAGCTCCTCCTTCAGAACGTCGTGTCTGTTTGATGAGATCCTGAGCAGACGCTTTCGAGCTGACACCCTGCTCTCCCTCCATCTCCACAGAGTCCGCAATGGCCATACAATTCCTTGTCCAGTCCTCCGTCTCCACTCCTGGACTGTAACACTCTGGGCAGAAATGTGTTCTCTTGTATCTTTGTGCTCAGTCCCTGGAACAGGGTAGAGCTCAGTAGTGTTTGTTAAATGAATGAATGAATCAATAGAATACATGAGCATTTGGAGAATTAAGACAAAATGTTAAATGCAGTGCTTTTGGAACACTCCCATCTCTGGCTATCACAGGGTCCCAGGCTTGGCCCGGGACCTCCAGAAGCTGAGGATGGAGGTGGAAGTGGGCCTGAGTGGCCTTCAGCAATGGGGCACAGGGGCAAGGGGAATTGTCTAAGTCCAAGGCCAGGGCAGCCAGAAAGCTCACCCACAAGGTGGGAGGGGAGCAACAGTGGGCCCTGGAGCCAGGGCTGAGCCAGAGAGAGGAGGCATGACAATCATGCCGTGCTGGAAGGCAGGGGCTGTGAGCAAAACCTTCAGCAGGGAAGGAGTCTTGGCAGTCCACATCACCAGCCAACATTTCTAATTCTATAGCTTATTACTCTTTGAAAGGCTGATGCACCAAAGCAAATGGGGGAAATACGATGTACACTGTCATAGATAGAGAGTGGCTGTGTTTTCAGCCTGGCACATTTTCCAAGGCAAATGAAAATTGTTATGAAAACAATTTATACCCAGCAGACATGGATGATTGCCCGGGATGACCTTTTGCCAGAGAAAATGAGTCTGATAAAGAAAAAATGTGAGCTCATTAGGACAAATTAGAAAAAGCAAATGATTGCTCTTAAATTATGGAAATTCCAAGACTGGTGAATCTCTCTGTCCTTTTAGGACATAAAAACAATAAAACACAAAAAGAAATTGTTTATTCAGAAAAATAGTGTTGCAATTTGTGTGAATAGATGTAGTTTTATTTCTTGGGAGGTTTTAGAATGGAGGGTTTTTGTAAACTAAATGAAATTTAATTGACTTATTAACTCTACTATGAATTCTCCTTCCATAAATCTAGCAACCACTAAAAGAAGAAGAAAAAGGCATTGAGAGGGGCAAAATTAACTTTACTTTCTATAAATGCTATCCAAGGAATATTTTTCCACCAGTGAAACATGGTAGAATTTGGGACACAACATTGGTGCTTCCACTAACAAATGTGGACGCCTGGAATTGCAGAGGGAAGGTGAGAGAACAGAGGGAATGAAGACACCACTCAGGTAAGTTTTAACATCCTCCTACTTCCCAGATAGTCATCCAAGGGCATACGGAGCTTTACAGCTTATAAAACTGTGCTTTCATATACATGATTCTCCCAGCAACCCTCTTATTCATACATGCTCATTGCACACGTGAGGAAACTGAGGTCACACCCAATTGATTTATCAGCTCGTAAAAGCAACAAGGCAGGATGAGACTCCAAGGCTATCCACGCTCTTGCCCTCACTCTACCTTAGGTACCCTTGATGCATTAAAACCAGAAGTCACTGGATTCATTTATTTCTCTGCAGGAAAAAGCAGAGGGAGGGTGAGGGAAGGAAGGAGGGAAGGAAAAGAAGCCTTTTCCATACAAACCCAATCAGGGCTCTTAAAACAGTACTCAGCAAAGAAATATGTATTAGAAAGGACCATCTAAAACCCAATCAAACAACTCCAAAATCTCAGTGTTGAAATACAAGGTTTATTCCTCGTCCACGATCGTGTGTAATGCAGGCCCGTGGGTGGGATTCTGCTCCATGCAGTCATGCAGGGACCCAGGCTCCTTTCATCTAGATACTTCGTCATCTTATAGGGACTCAAAGTGCTCTGCTGGATCACTGCAAAAACCAGAAAACAGGGAAGAAAGAACGTGGAGGAGCTCAGAGGGGCTAAACCCAGAAGGGACATAATCACTTCCGCCTGTGTTCGTTGGCCAAAATGAAGTCACAGGGCCGTGCTCTGTGCCAGGGAAACGTAGTGTGCAATGGAAGGAGGGGAAAACACAGATATTGATGGAGCATTAGAAGTGTCTGCTACAAAATTTTTAAGGATTTCTTTGAGCATGAAATATTTTCCCAAGTGCCCATGGAAGAACATTTCTGTGAGTCCCCAGCCAGCCCCTCACACCTCTGGTTATTCCTCAGGTGGGACCCCCTGACTACACAGGGCCAGAGACAGGACTTTTACTTTTTCAGGCTGGAAGAAGTGGACCTTTCAGGCTTATAGAGCAAAATCTCTCTATATATTTTCTTCCAACATAGCTGAGTAAAAGGGCAAACAGAAATTTGAAAGCGATGATTGCTTCCTTTGTGGGGGAGAAGGACACCCACTGAGTTGAGAACATATATGAATTCTGATTTGCAATCATTTCCACTATTTATGAGGTCACTGGACTTACTCCTGCTGAGTCCAATTTACAAAGAGCTTTGGTTGGATCAGGGAAAGGAATATTAGAATCCCGTTGACTTGGCAATGGCCAGAGGACTATGGATACCAAATGCAAGGAATGGATCGATAAACTGCAAGGAAGCAGAAGCCTCAATGTCAGCTCTGACACGCTACATCCAAATGGGCAGGAAGATGTATCTTTCCAGGGAAACTATCTGTGCTGGGTGCAGCAACATTGTGATTTGACTACAAGCCCCAAAAACAGACGCGGGAATTTTCCAAATAAAAACCTTGTTAGAAAGGATCCAAGATGCCTAAGATAAGCAAAAGAGTTTTCCTTACACCATGATCATATCTCACTCCCAAGGCAGTGGTAGGATGCTCTCTGATCACTCGTGTCTCTGGTTCTTACCCGTCTACCCCCAAATATCCAACATCCCCCTAAATGTCCCATGGCCACATCTATTTCAGCATATTCAAGTCTGAACTCATCCTCCCGTTCCAGCCCTAGCCCCATGCCTGCTCCACCACCTCCATCAGCATCTAAACAAGGCCACCACCACACAGCCACCCGAGCCACCGACCTGAGCATGAAGGATGCCCTCCCTCTCCTTCAACACTGCTGTTCAACAAAGTTCAGCCACTTCCACTCCCACATGTCTCTCAGATACGTTTTCCCTTCTCCGCTCCCACTGCCACTGCTCTCCTGGGTGACAGGACTGCCTCCCAACTGGATTTGCTGACAGTGGAAACGCCACTCCACACCACTCACCCCACTGCCACCATCGGGAATCGACCCAGCAGCAACTATTCCCTGCTTCAACCCTTTCCTGGTTTCCTATTGTTTCTGGGATAGGAATCCAGATTCCTTCACTTGTTAGTAAGGCTCTTTCTCAGTCTGTCCCCTGAAGCCCTCATGGGTACGATCTCATGGTCACTCTGCCCATACGCCCACTTGACCTGTGCTTTTGCAACACTGGGTGCCTTGCAGTTCTCCTTTCTCCTGACTTTAATCGTCGCTGCTGTCTCTGCTTCAAATGCTTTCCCACCTCCCCACCCACTCTGTGTGTAGCTAGCCCACGTGCCCTTCACCACTGTGGTCAGCTCACATGGACACCTTGCTAGAACCCCCAGTCTGATGCACTTGCTGCTTTTCCTGAGTCTTGTCACATTGTGCTTGCCTCCATGACAGCTTTTGGGATGCCGTGGGGTCATCAGTGACCTTGTTGCTTCCCACCATCCACCCCTCACCATGCTCTGTGAGCTCCTTGAAGCCAGGGACACTGTCATTTGGGCTCTCTGGTTGCCAGCACAATGTCTAGCAAAGACGAGGTACTCGGTAAACGCTCAACTGCTAAAGGAACACGTGAATCAGTAAATAAATTACATGGAAGTGTAAAACCCTGTTCAAATGGCTTCATCCATCAATGAGGGGGAGAAGGGATGTAAGAAGCTGGTCTTAGGGCACAGACTGCTCAGATGAATCAGACAATCCGGACAATTTACAGCCACCGTGTGCCCAAGAGATGTGGATTATCAGAGAAATAAAACATATCCACTCAGCCCAAAAACCAAATACTCAGTCACACTTCAAGTACATGCTTTGAAAAAGATTCTGTGAAAATACAAAGCAGATGTTGTCACTGACACCATAGTCAAACAGGATAAACCCAGAGGGGAAAACAAAATCCTTTGTGAAAACTTCTGTTCTAGTAGGGATTGCTTAGAGCCAAGGATCAGAGACTCATGCAAACCAACAAAAATAAAAAGGTGGTTTGGGGTTTGTTTGTTGTTATTGTTTCTGATGATTCCAAAGGAAGGTTATATAGGAATGAGAAGCACAAGGCTGGGCAGAGATTGCATGGATCCAAATCCAGTTCCGCCACTTTCCAGCTGTGAGATCGAAGTCAGCCGGCGTCTTCCACTCTAAAATGGGGTGAGAACAGAACCTACATAGGGTTGTCATGAGCAAGACACAGATCATGTATGGAAAGGCTTAGCATGTGCCTGGCACATAAACGTTATTACTTTAATTCAGGAGAAAGTTCTAAAATCCTCCTGGAGGAAAGAGGGTGAGAACGCCCCAGGAGCTGATAGCTGTCTCCATCTCTCCTTCTCGGTGCCACATTCCCTCCTCCCCAAGCTGCCTCCTTCCCTGCAGTGTCTGCTCCCTCACGCCTCAGCTTGTCCAAGGCTCTGGCGTGCCATGGCTCTGCCCCTTCCAGGTGTCCTAGCTCAGTAGCCCAGGCAGGTTCAGTCTCCCTGAGCAGCAGCAATGCTGATTCCTGGGAGAAAGATGATGCTTGGAACAGCTCGGGATCAAGTGTACATACCTGGGCCAACCAGCTGGACAGGGGATGGGGAGAAGAGGAAGGACAGGAGAAAGGACTGGGCCATCCCTCAGCACTATGAGTTCTAGGGTCAAACAGACCTGGGTTGGAATCCCAGCTCCACCATTTATTAACTGTGTGAGCTTGGGCACATTACTTAACCTCTTTGAGTCTCCAAGGCCTTATTGTTACATGAAGATAATCCTGTATCTTTTCACATTTTAGCATTCTGAAATTGGGATGTGTCTTACAACTGATGCATGCCTTTAACGTGATAGTGTCCCCCACTTCCCAAAAAAAATTAATAAAGAATGGTATGGCTCAGAATTGCAGAATTGCAAAACAAACACCTACCATACCTCATAGGACTGTGGTACAGATTGCAGGGGCCAATGCAGGTAAGTGCTTAACAAAGGGTCTGGCATACAGGGAAGTTTCAATAAAAGAACTCCATGTTATTATAAACAGGGCACTTAGACCCTCTCCCAGTAAGCAGGGGCCTGAGTAGAAGAGGCTACTTTTACAAAGGCGTGTGTGACTGGCATCTCCAACACACTTTCAGCCAGGTAGAAAGCTGGAAGTTTGAAAATTAGCTGATAACCATGAATTCACAAGTAATGTCTTATTAATGAAGCAGTATTTGCTAAGAACACAGGGGCCAAGCAGAGTAGTGCATGGAAGCTACTCTACAGAGCAGGAGAGCTGGGTTCCAGGCCCTTCTCCACCACTGCCACATTGCATGACCTTGGATAAATGCCCCGGTTGGCTTCCCCTAGAAGCAGAAGCAGAGAAATGGATCTGAGTGCGAGTGGTTTGTTTGGGAGGTGAAGGAAACACTGGCCGGGAAGTGGGGAAATAAGGCAGATGTGTTATTGGGCTGGTTACTGCAGCGGGCAATGGAGCCTCATCCCACTAAGGAAACTGGTGGTCAGAGCAGACATGCACCTGGAGTTACCCATCCCCAGGGAGCAAGGAGACTGGGATGTTTACGTACCACTCCTGTCTGTCATTGGTTGAGGGCTGCTCTAGAAGAGTATTAATTCCCCCAACCACTGTTACCTGCTACAGAAGGTTTGACAACTGGAGAAAGCCCTCAGCTGCAGACATGCAGGTTCTGGCAGGTGTGAGTCAGTGTAAGTGCGCTGACACGTCAGAGGCCAGGGGAGATGGGAAGGGTACCAACAGCATCTGCTGCAAAAGATGTATCCCCTGTAGTCTCAGCTTCCCATCTGGGAAACGGGAATGATGAAACCTAATTTGAAATTCTGTATTTCCATTCTTTGGTGTAACCATATCTTTTCGACCTCAGTGGATTAGTCTAGGTCCAATCAGGAGACAGAAAACACACAACAATTTGAACAGAGAAAGCTTAATATAAGAATTAGTTACTATATCAGGAGATTGGAGTAAAACGGATAAATAAAGAGAACTCTAAAGAATACAGGAATAGTACAAAAGGAGGAGCCACTACTGCCCCAAGGGCTGAAGCAGAGCACACTCGTGCTGTGACCCAGACCTTGTTGGGGAGAGTCTGGGTGGGTTCCATGCAGAGGCAGAAGGAATGGCTCTCTTTCCAACTCTCTGCCACGTTTTGGACCTAGAGCTTCATAATGCACAACAAGGATTTTCTTAAAATTCTGTTCATGGCTATCATACCTTGGGACATAAAAAGAAAAAAAAGCAAATACTGGTCATGTTTATGATCTTCAAAAGCTGTGATAAGAAAGCAAAAGTAATTGTACCTCCAATGGCAAATGCTGATGCAAAAATGTGTTCATTTCTAGCATTGCTATGTTTTGATGTACTGCGATAGATGCAGCTGGACCAATGAGCAGTAAACTCTCTCTTCTGCTAAAGCAACATTAGGAGTGCATGAGACAATAGGAAATAAGCATCCCCTTCTAATGGAGCCATGTTGGGAGAGATGGACCAGTGAGGAGCCAGTGCCCATGTCTGACTTCAGGAGCAGGGGAACACTGAAATGAGACCTGCACATGGGCCAGAACATAGGATGTGTGAGTTACCTGCTCATTTAGGTGACATTTGGAGACCCAACTCGATTGGTCATTAGTAAGGGGAAGTCGTCTCCCTTCACCTCACATTTCCAACTCAGCTCAGAAGGGGACTACACCTAGCAACACTCCACCTCCTCTCTGCATCCCTGCACTTGCTTCTCTTGATGCAAGAGACGTGCTGATCTGATTGGTTGAGTCTAGACATTCACTGGACCACATTTTATTAGTGGGGAAAGTTTCCGTGGTTAATGGCAGAAAGCAGTGGGTTTTTTCTGCTTCCTGGGCAGGACTAGCCCTTCTCTAAGCTCTATCTATGCTACCCTCAACTGAGAGAGTGAAGCAGAGCCCCATTCCCCCTGCCAGTTGCAGAAATGGAGGGGACAATTCTGCTTAATATTCCACCACCTGGGTCTAAGGCCCAGCCACATGTCTCTTTTTGGATTTCATAAAACACCTTAACACCCTTGTGATAAATCCACATGTTTTGCTAGCCCCAACTGAGTTCATAGCACTTGCAAGCGTTGGTCCTAACTGATGTAAAGAAAATGAGAAATGAGCAACCTCAGGACAGATAGACCGATGATAAGCAGACCCTGTTTCTGATGAAAGGAAAGGGAGGAGAAGATAAAAGACAGAGTTCCAGTCACAGTCAGAGACAGCTGGAATGCACATCTTGGCTGGATAACACTTTGAGACCTGGCTGAATTTCTTGGCTTCCTGAATTAACAAATTCCTAAAGTCACGTGCCAAGAAGTAATTTAGCCATGGTCCAAAAGCAGTCACCTTTATCTCAGAGGAAGAAAGCCAGATTTTGAGAGTAGGTCCCTTGAGCTCAGGAATGGGAGTTAGAAGGACAGAATATCAGCCCTGTCTTGTCATCCCCAATAAATAGGCCTCTGCCCCAAGATGGTGCACATTACAGTGCTTAATTCCATCAGCACATTTGGGTGGTTTGGGATAAAATGTTCCTCCAGCTGTCCTTATTCCTCTAGCTAACTCCCGGGGCTGTCTGCAAGCATGAAGTCTCCTGTGAAAACAGTCCTGTCGTCATCTCTCTCCAACCCTTTCTGCCCTAGAGGCATGTGCCCTCCCCTTGCACTGTCCTGGTCTCCCTCTGCCCTACACCCACCTGCCCTGGGGTAAAAACAAAATCCCCCAAGCTAGTTAATGCCCACTCAACCTTCATCTTGAAAGTGACTTTCCCATGAAGCTCTGCCTGACTCTCCCAACCTACAGTGGGTTCCCCATCATATGTTCTCATGGCTCCCTACACCCCTCCCCTACAGCCTTGTCACCACCTGTGATTTCATATTCGGGTGAATGACCAATGCCCAACTTCCGCACTGGACGGTTAGCTTCATAGTGGCAGAGGCTGTGTCTGTTTTCTCAGCACTTACTCCACATATCAAGTATAATAGACATGTGTCTTAGTCCGTTCAAGATGCTATAACAAAATACCTTAGACAAGGTAATTTATAAACAGCAGAAATTTATTTCTCACAGTTCTGTAGGCTGGAAAGTCCAACATCAAGGTGCCAGCAGATTCACTGTCTGGTAAGGACCTGTTTCTCATAGAGAGCAACTTCCATGTGTCCTCACATGGTGAAAGGGTTAAAAGGGGCTAACAAGCTGCCTCAGACCTCTTTATAAGGGCACTAATCCCATTCATGAGGTCAGAGCCCTCATGACCTTATCACCTCCCAAAGCCCCCACATTTTAATACTATTGCACTGGAAGTTAGGTTTCAACATATGGATTTCGGTGGGACATAAACATTCAGACCATAGTGGCACATAATAAATAGTTGAATATGTGCAGAGTAGTTAAAGCTCTGGAATCAGGCTGTCTGGGTTTGAACTCAGATCCAGGGGGATAACAATAAAAGAACGCTTTAGGGGATGTTGGAAGGACTAAATGAAAGCACGTGCAATAGCACCCAACACACAGTAGGTGCCGAACAGTGTTTGTGAATGTTAGTATTGTTGCTGTTAGTCCCATCCATGTCTGCAGGAGGGCTGAGGGGGACATGTGTAGACACTGTTCAGTTGGGGTCACTGGTGTACATGTGTGCACTGGGGTGGTAGAAGGTGGGCACTGCCCTCCATGAGTCTCACTCAGACAGAAGGCACAGAAAGGCACAGGCTCATGTTTTGGAGAAGGGTCTGTTTATCAGCCTTGCAGCCATCAAGAACATGCTCTCTCTGGGGCTGGATAAGTGTAGAATTGCCTCTCATTGACATTTCATGGCCAGTTAAGTGGCTGGGGTTGAAATGGCACCATCACAAGATGACATCTAATTGCACCTTAAGGTAATCCATGTTGGGAACAATGCGGCGAGAATACCTAAATGGGTGCATCTATGGCCCCTGTAATCATAGGTGAAAGTGAGACAATGACGCTCATCAGTGAGGACCATGGTAGTTTCTAAATGTACTTTCAGTAACAGAGACTTTTTACCCGGAGAACATCTTACAAAGGACCCAGGACATAAAACCAAAAGGAGTGAATGGCCTTGTTGGAACTGGGTGCCCAGAGCCCCATCTCCTAAATCCTCCATACCCAGCCTCAGTGCTCAACTGAACACCTCCAACACAGAGAATTAAAATTCTTGTTTGACTTCCTTTCCACGGGACATGAGAGGGTGTGCTGTCAGCAATGAGCTTCAGAAATATCTGGAGATGGACATACTCCCTGCTGAGTGCACGCCTCCCCCTCCCATGGTGACTCCCTTCTCCAGCAGGCAGCCAAAGGGACAAGACTCCAGGTGCTTCTCAGCCTAGGTGAGCTGAGTCTGAGCTGTCCCGAGCTTTGTTAAGGATGAAAGCACATCCACAGTGGCCCTGCAAATTATTGCTCTGTTGCCAGCTTCATGGGCATGTGACCTGTGCGGTTGCACAGAGTCCTGCTCTTAGATGAACGTATGCTTGCCTTATTACTTCATTGTCATTGTTGTGAAATTCTCATTTTCAAATAAGGGTCTTCACATTTTCATGTTGCTCTGAGCCCTGGTGGTCTGTAGGCATGGCCTTCCCTCTGAGGTTTCACCTTTGGGGCTGGTCTGGGGAGCTGGAGATGGGGTGGGACAGCTCACAGTGGTCCTCCAGCAGGTGTGAGCAATCCAATGGTCCCAGAGTGGACCCGTCACTTTTCTCTCTGGGACTCAGTTCCTCATCTGTCAAATGGAGACAATATCCCCCTCTCCTCCAGATTGCTGTGGGATCCAGTGGGACACCAGATGGCTCCCAACATTTGTTGCCACCACCAATTTCCTCTCACTGTGTCTCATCCTCAGAGGTTTCCTTTAAAGGTTCTTGGGGCCATCTATCCTACTGGCCACCACCTCAGGCTCTGCTCACCAACATGCAGACACACTCAGCCAAGCACAGGAGAGAGGGCTGCTTTCAGAGGGGCTTCCCTTCCAGCAACTTCTCCCTGCTAGCCAGCCCAACCAGCACAAGGCTAGAGTGACCTCTCAAAACCAACGTGAGTCTCCGGCTCCCTCCAGGTTTAAGGCTAAAGTCCTCAAGCATGGCACTCTAGACCTGGGGGTTGGGCCTCACCCACCTCCCCGGCCTCATCTCCTCCCAATCTCCACCTACGCACAGCCCAGTGAACTTCTCAGGAGCCATAACTCATTTTTTAATGCCTCCAGACTTCTGTTCCTGCTGGTGCTTTTCCTAAGATGCCCTCTCTGCAACTCTATCCTCAAAAATACCTTCTTGAAGATACAGCTCCTCTCTGAAACACTTCCTTCCTCTACCCCCACTCCACACTTGGTCCTGTGTTCCTGCAGGGTCTTGCACACTCCTAACTAGTAGCACTAGTCACCACGAGTCTTAATGGACTATTTACGTATCTGCTGCCATGAAACCACAGTTAAGGGCATGGGTGCTGGGACAAACTACCTGGGTTCAAATCCCGGCTGCCCTACTTCCCAGCTACAGGACTACAGCACTTCCCCTGATCACTTCATGCCTGGGTTTCCTCCTCTGTAGGATGGGGATGATAGTAGCACCTGCCTCCCAGTGTGGCTGTGGACAGTAGAGGAGTTCACAACCTCACAAGCCCTCAGTAAAATGCTAGATGCCGTGATTATCCCTCAGTCAACATTCACACACCTCTTACTATGTGCCAGTCACCATGTGAGGGACTAGGGCTACAGTGGTAGACAAGACATGCTCCATTGCTGCCCCCACTGAGTTTCCTGTCTTATGGGTGTGGTGGTTTCCAAACAATGGCCACAAATTCTTTGCCTACTTCCCATTGAGAGGTGGGGGCAATGTCCTCTCTCCTTGGGTCGGAGAGGGCTTGTGAGTGTCATGAGAGTGTTGCTATATAACTTCCAAGACTACGTCATAAAAGGTCATGCAGCTTCCACCTGGTTCTCTTGATAAGCTCATTCCACACTAGCCACTGTGGACGAAGCCCAGCTACTCAGAGACAGCCATGCTGGGGAGGCCACATGTTGGTGCCCAGTCAAAACAGCCCCGGCTAAGTTCCCAGCTTATGGCCAGCATCAACGAGGGGTGCTTCAGTGCCCCTGAGGGGGCCTTCTGGGTGTCCAGCCCAGCTGATCCTTCAGATGACAGCAGTCCCAGTCAAGAACTGATTGTGAAATGAAATGAGGGTTGTATTTACACCACTAGAATCCAAGGTAATTGTGCAGCAATTACTCCTGCAATGGGGGCTCACTTGTTTGTGGGCTCCTTGAGGGCAGAAGTTTGTTCCTTATTCATTATACCCCTACTGTGTACATTGTGCCTGCCACCTAAGTGTAGCACCTATGTAGATGCTATGAGAGAGGAACCCAAAAAGGCTGTTAAGGTTAAGTCTGCAAGTTAGAAACAGATACAGATCATGTAGAGGAGTTCGGGGGTCTTCTCCTTGAAATTGGGTTCGGTTCCTCTAGGAAATGCTGCTTACTCAAGAAATTTGGTTACAGTAAATTGCCATGCATGCCAGGTATGGTAGGCAGAATAATGGTCCCCAAAGACATCCAGGTCCTAGTTGCAGACTCTGTAAACATGTTATATTAAATGACAAAGAGGAATTAAAGTTGCTAATTAGCAGATAAAGAGATAATTCCTGGATTACCCAGGTGGGCTTCACATATTCCAAGGGTCTATAAAAATGGACAAGGCAGGCAGGAAAGTGAGAGGAAGACATAGCTATGGAAGAATGGTCATACAGATGCAGCGCTGCTGGCTTTGATGAGGGAGGAAGGGGCCACAAGCCAAGGGGCCACAAGCCTCTAGAAGATGGAAAAGGCCAGGAAACAGTTTCTGCCTCCAGCCTCCAGCAAGGAATGCAGCCACACTGACCTCGATTTTAGCACTGTGAAATCCACACCAGACTTCTAACCTACAGAACTGCAAGATAATAAACACGTGCTGTTTAAACCCACTGAGTTTCTGGTAACTTGTTACAGCAGCAATAAAAAATTAACACACCACCTTTATACCAATGTTTTGATTCACCTTTCTCCAACCAACTCCATAAGGGTCTCCTCTCCTTAAAAACAGGCCTCTTTCCTTTTGGTTTCTGCCTGCCTCCCCGACAACCCCACATATGCTAATTCTATGCTTTTCAGTCAATAGGCAAGAGCAAATATTTGCTGAATCAATGAATACCTACTTATTAGCCAAGATTTTGGAATACCCTAGATTCTAGATTCTAGGATGCAGTTAACACCAAAATGATTCAGAACATTTTAGGGTGTTTCTCTGATGATTCGGAAGATTCTTTATGTTATTGCAACCCAGAGGCCATAATCATGGGAACCCCCGTGTAAACATCCCATTTGCTCTCTCAGATTCTGAAGGTTTTCAGGAACCTAAGGACAGCAGGATGTTGTGCTGACACTGGGCTTGGGAAACAGCTTCCCAGGGAGCTCAGGAGTTGGGCAGTCTAGTTCCAACCTCACCACTTCCTGGCTCTGTGGCCTTGGGTAAGTTTCTAGCTCTCAGACACAATCAGGGGCTTGGACAATGTTATCCCCAAAGTCGTTTCTGATGTCAGCTTTTCTGGCAACTCCTTTCTGGCATTTGCCAGAAATTTCTGGCATTCGATAAATGCTCAAGAAATAAGACTTGCAAACTGGTCCTTTTGTTAATAACTGACACATCTGGTATTTGGGTTTCAATGTTGCCTCCTAATGATGGATTGTAGGAAAATACACAGTCCTGTTTGGAAATACGGCCTCCTAACTTAGTTTCTCATGCCATGGAGGAGGCCTACACAGCAGAAGAAGGAGCTGCTGGATTCAGGAGTCAAGAGCACACAGGTGCAGTGGAGAGAGCCTCCGTGAGC